>JACDJE010000017.1:540949-597247 GCA_016647715.1 Pavo muticus
CGCCTCCTCTTGGCCGGCGGCGGCCGCCAGGCTCTCCCCGCTACCCCGCGCGGCTCCCGGCTCCGGCAGCGGCGGTGCTGCTCCACGGGAAGCTGCGGGCCGGCCGGCAGGTGAGTGGGGGCGGCCCGGGTGCTGGGCCTGCGTTTGTGCGGTGCTCATGTAGATGCCGCTCTCGCAGCAGCCACCTTTCCTAGCGTGGTTTGGGTGGCGAGAGCCGAACCGACTATATCCGCTCTTCTCGTTATGGTCTCCGTGCCGCAATGATATCGTCTAGTGAAGTCGAAGGGAAGAAGTAGAGCCGTGCTCGCATTCAGCGGGCTGGCAGCAGGGCCTGGTGCAGAAGTTTGTTTCAGATGTAAATATTTGCGGAGCGCCTATAGCAGTGCTTCTGTTTGTGTTTGCTTGAGAGCAAAGCAAACTCTCTGATTGCATGGGAGAGAACATGTGGAGCGTGCAGGTGCTTCCTCGCTGGGTGAGGGAATGGCTGCCTGCTTCGTTCCAGGGCTGCCGAGCAGTGCTGTGAGCGCTGGTGGACGGGCATCCATCCGGCTGTGCTGCCGAGGCCCCTGGAGAAAAGCCAGGTGTCCTGGCCCTCCGCAGGGCAAAGTGCAGCAGGCAGAGCTGCGCCGTTGGTGTGAGGGGAGAGCGTTTTTCCTTCCTTTTTTTGTTTTCTTCGAGAGGAAGGGAATCTGACTTTTAAACCTGCTTTTGGTGGTTTTTACCAGGTGTTGTTTGAATGAGGATGCGGTGCAAAGTAGTGTTTTCTTTAATTTGGGATTATAGATTGCTTTTGAACAGAAGCTGCCCGTCCTTAAGGCAGAGGATGCAAAGGTGGATGGAAATGATTCCTGGTTTTTTACGTAGGCCTTCAGGAACTAATTCAATATGCCGAAGGCAACTGGGGGTGCAGACAGCTCTTTCTGCTGGTGAACATGGTCGTTCTGACTGCTCATTACTGTCGTGACACCCAGCCTTCCTAAGGGAATTCTTTGCATTGACCCAGTGCTCTGATACAGTCACAAATGACCGCTGTGCTACAGATTGTGAGGGGATGCATCTGGAACAGCTCAAGTGATTACATCTCCTTTTCTGCTGCGGATTATTGTCCTTGGAGCAAGCTTGGCAGGAGAGGACATGTTTCCATCCTGGTGCTGCTGTGGTTTACAGCCCTGTGTGCTTACATGAGCTGAAATAAGTGACAGCTTACGTTAACTTTGCATGTTTCCAGCTGGAGTGTCAAAAAGCAGAGCAGGTGACCGGCTCTCCCAGCTCAGTCTGCCTGCAGCCGAGTGTCAGGACACCGATGTTAGTTGTACGCTGGGCAGCAGCGAGCTTTTGATGGATGGTAACTGCGGTTTAAGACACTTTGTCCTCCCTTGCCCCTCCCTACTGTAGCAGGTTACCACTCTTACTCTGAGCGCAGTAGAACAGAGGATGCTCAGGCTTCAGTTGCCCTGTGTCACTGCCTGATTAGTGCAAACCCTCCTTAATGGCTAGCTTCATGTGAGAGCCTGGGCTTTGAGCTGAGGTGGATGCACATTGCTTTCTGCTGTCCCCACCACAGATGTTAACTTCTGATGTAAAAAACTTCTCCCTGAATCACTGCGGTGGAAATACGCTGGAGTCCAAAGGCTGTCACTGTTTCTTAATAGAGTTTAATGTAACTTGAATACTTCCACAGCCACAAACACTTCTCCCTTACTCAGTCGCTGTGTCTGTATGTCCAAATGACACTGCTGCTACAGTCAGCCGCCGTGCTCCGTTTGAGGAGTGCATCTGCTCTGTGCTTTCAGCTTCTACATGCTTGGGCTGGGCCAAGGGAGGCTGAGGTACAGAATCCTCCATTAGAAGTTATTTGACAACTTGGATATGCTTCAGCAATGCAAACTGGATCTATTTTAGTATTCCTTACGTAAGTCATGCTACTTGACGGATAGTATCGATGTGGAGTTACCAGTGTAAAAAGCTATGAAGAGAAGATACAAGCTGAGTTGCATTAAGTAAGAACTTGCTCTTGCATAATCCCTGCTTTATTGTACTTACTGCATTTAGAAGTACAGAAGTGCCGTGGGCTTGCAGCTTCACACGCGCTGCTTGTGAGACCAGGACTGGCAGTAGCAGTTTCGGAAGCTGAACTATTCTGGGTGAAATTTAGCATGGAGCAGTGCTGTTTTTAATGATGTTTTTTTGAGATTGGGGTGAGAATTTCCTTCCCCTCCCCCCACCCTTTCTCCTTTTCCTGTGTGTGGGGACAGGCACGCACAGAAACGCTGTTTATTTTGCCCCCATCTGCCCTTGGCCAATGAAACTGGGGAAATGGGTTATGTTTTCTGGCTCGTTGTAGAGCAGTGTGCAGTGTTGTATTATAATAAACAGTATAGGAACGTTTCTGTCAGATGTGACTAATGCTTTCATCTGCTCCTGTTTCTGGGTCTGACCTGAAGGCTCATATAACCGAAGTAATTCAGATTTGCTCTTTTAATTGATAGACTTCTTTAGATGAATTCTTGGTGCGAGCTGAGATAAAGCTCTTGGCTGTGTTCTTGAGAAAGAGATAAGTGAAGTATCCTTGAGAGAATTTAACTTTTTAGTGCAGTACAATCTGGGTAATCCTGACTGTTTCTGTTGCAGGTCGGGAGTTCATTATCCCTTCGCTGGCACACAGGTTCATAGCAGAGATGGTGGATTTCTTCATTCTGTTCTTTATAAAGGCAACCATTGTTTTAAGTATTATGCACCTCAGTGGGATAAAGTAAGTAGAACAGTTTAAAGGTTTATTATATACAGCTTTAAGGTCTTTGTGATCTTTGAGGTGTCATGATGTGTGTGTGCTGTGGTTATGAACCTGACGTCTGTTAACTGGCACAGGCTGAGGAAACAGCCCCACTGTAGGATAGCCTCCTTCTCAATCTTTCCTGATCTGGGGTCAGCTGATGGCAGGGGGAAGAGTTTTGGAGTAATTGTTTTTATTTCAGATCACGTCAAATATGTATCAGCAGGAAGGTTGCTAGGAACGTTACCATGCTGCAGGCTTTGCTGTGCGTAAGCTGAAGGGAAAAATGGAATAAGCATCATATGCATCAACTATACACCAGAATGAAAGTCTTCATGTTTTTATACTTGATGTATTTATCCAGGCTGGATGTGGCTCTGGGCAGCCTGGTCTAGTGGTTGACGGCCCTGCACGTAGCAGGGGGGTTGAAACTAGATGATCGTTGTGGTCCTTTTCAACCCAGGCTGTTCTGTGATGCTGTGATTTCTTTTTTAGTGATTAATTACCTCAAAGACTGTCTCCTTCTTCAGCGGTTCTTATTCCATAGCTGATTCAGTTCCTCCACTTTGATATAGTCAAATATTTCAGTCTTACGAGGAGATCGAGGCTTAGTATGGTCCATACACGTACATTTCAGAACTGAAGGTCTCTGCTAAAAGAGCCTTCAGAATGTTGACTGGATGTAAAGCGAGACTACAGTGGTACCATCTTTTGGACAGGTTGAACTGCTGCTTGAGAGGTGCGTGGAAGAGGGTTAAATCCAAAACAATAAATGTCAGTGTAAATTATCAGCATTCATTGTTCAGATAAGCAGGCAAATGAAATGCCAACCTCTCAGTTCTGTTCAGTTGCCAAAGCCTCCGACTCAAACCTGGCAGCTTGGTTTTGTAGGCCGAAAATGATAGAGAAGGTACGGGAAAGCTGGAGAGCAGCTATTTGTGTATTGCTTCTGCAAAAATGGTGATGGTGATTGAAAGAGAATCTTTTTCTTTTTGAATTAATGTACATATATTCAATATTACTGCTCTTGCAAGAGCCACAGAGTTGCTTACAAGTAGCTTCAGAAAGACGTTCTTTTCTTTTTCCTGGTGAGCTGCGTGCTGGAGGCCAGGCTGAGCTGTCATGAAAAAGCACGTACTCACTGGAGACAAAGAGTTCAGGCCAACGTTGTACTGAGGGGAAAAGCAGGTTGTGCCATACTATCGTTTTCTCAGTTCCTTATCTTTTTTGATCCTGAACAGAGAGGAGAGCAAGTAATGCACGTATGAGTTGTTTTCAAGTGGGACCACACCTTTCTATTTAAATAGAAATTATAATTAAAGATGGGTCGCTGAAAAGTCGTCTCCTGAGTACACATTGCAAGCGTGCCTGTTCCACATATCAGATGTCATATCTGTGGTTTGACTTGTGAAAATACGCAGCTGATTCCGAACTGCTGCTTCGCACGGCTGTGTTAGGGGAAATGGCTGAAAGTTTCAACTGCTCGGCGAAAGCACTTTGAAACTGCTGAGAAGACAAACCCTGGTCAAGCAAAGGGGGAGAAGTCTCCCTTGCTTGCCTAGTGACTTGCAAATTCTGCCTTACAGTTATAGGAGAACAATGCTTTGCGTTCCCATCTCCCTGGCTCACCCTGTAATGAAGATACTTGTATCCACGTATTTAGTTAGATGATTGTGGAATCCCTGGTGTATCTCTCAAGAATGAGGATTTTCCTAAGGGTTCTGCAGCTCACTGCATAGGCCACTGTGTAGCAAACGTGGTAACAATGAATTTTTTCATGATGGAAAAACTAAGCAGGAACTTGGAAGGAAACCTACCAGTGTTAGGAATGTTAATGGACGGCTTAATATCACAAAAGCTGAAGAGCTTTTGTTCTTTTTTAATAACAGAACTGAAGAAATGAATTCTGGTATTAGAAGGGGCAAATGAGTTCTGGCTTTTGTGTAGTGCTTGTTTGTTTGTTTGTTTGTTTTAAAGCGGTCTTATTTTCAACAGAGACATCTCTAAATTTGCTATGCATTACATAATAGAAGAAATAGATGAAGACACATCCATGGAAGACTTGCAGAAAATGATGGTAGTAGCTCTCATCTACAGGTTATTAGTCTGCTTCTACGAGGTAACTACTCATACGTTTTAACTTCCGTAATTCATAGTTGTCAGTTCTCAAATACACAAACAAAAATGTATCATCGGTGGCCAGTGAAGTAAATCCTCTTTACGTGGAGTTCTGTGAAGCTGCGTGGCTTTCACGTATTTTTGAAGAAAGCCAAGTTTGCCATACCAGTCACCAACACTGCGGTGTGTGGAATTGAAATGACTTTTCTTTTGCAGATAATCTGTATTTGGGGAGCAGGAGGAGCAACCCCGGGGAAGTTCTTGCTTGGACTGCGAGTTGTGACGTGCGATACGTCTGTACTCGTTGCACCCAGCCGTGTGTTAGTCATTCCGTCTTCTAATGTCAGTATGACAACGTAAGTGCTCTTAGCTTACCTTGCTCTCATATTAATGGTATGGGAAGTGTGCGATTTGGAAGGAAATGCACCTTTTCTTTCTTGTTGGCCCTTGCTGGAATTGGATTGCCAAGAACCATTCTCAGATTCTTTCATAGAATCATAGAATCTCAAGGTTGGAAAGGACCTGCAAGATCATCTAGTCCAACCGTCCTCCCATTACCCTTGCTACCACAAAGTACTAAACCATATCTCGTAGCTCCTCATCCAGGCGCCTCTTGAACACTGCCAGGGACGGCGACTCCACCACCTCCCTGGGCAGCCATTCCAGTGCCTGACCACTCTCTGGGAGAAAAAGTTTTTCCTCATGTCTAACCTAAACCTCCTCTGGTACAACTTGAGGCCATTTCCTCGGGTCCTGTTTGCTGCCTGGGAGAAGAGGCCAAACCCCTCCTCATCACAGCCTCCCTTCAGGAAGTTGTAGAGTGCAGTGAGGTCTCCCCTGAGCCTCCTCTTCTCCAGACTAAACAATCACAGCTCAATATAACAGTTACTCAATTGTGAATATTTTTCAGGTTGGTGGTAAAATAATCTCTAAACTCTGGAGGTAGCGGGTTTGGGGAAAGCAGAAGAGTGACAATAAGGCACTGAATGCTTTTATTCTCCTTTCAGGTCTACAATAAGAGCTCTGATAAAGAATTTTTCTATTGCTTCATTTTTTCCTGCCTTCATTACGCTGCTGTTTTTTCAGCACAACAGAACAGCCTATGATATCGTAGCAGGGACTATTGTGGTAAGAAGAAATGGAATCAGATGATATCAAAAGCTGACAGACTCCCAGACTGTTTTTGAATACCGCTCCCAAATGAACAAAGACAGACCTATCCCAAAACCGAAACTGAGATGACCGTCCGAATCTTTAGCCCAAATTAAAGCAGAATGATTCCGAAGCTTAAGGAAATGGGTTGCTCCAGTGTGGTGCCAGCAGCTACCTTCAAAGTATTGGAGTTCTCACAAATGCCAAAGAATTTTGAGAGAAACAACAACATGTATTAACTAACCGTAGCTTGAAAAGAAAATAAGTGGCTCTGTGAATAACTGCAGAACGGTGCTGTTCTGTTTGTCATCCTGGGGGGAAAGCAGAGTGAGAAATACCTCTAAAGAAATGTTTTTCCTGCAGTTTTGGGTGTTGGAGGTAACTAACTAAAAGATGTTGTTTTCCAAGCAGTTGCCTGAGTTGTGTTGCAGACTCTTTGAGGGGAAGGGAACTGCAGTATTGGAGAGTAAGGCACATTCAATGAGTTACAGTGACAGATGTGTAGAAAGCAAGCGGTGTTTATCACTTCACTTCCTTTATTATTGCTTCACAGATCGTATTCCCTCACCTCTTCAAAGTATTTTATCTGAACACTGATGTGACAAGTTTTTTTGCATGATTATCTTAAGTAAGTATTGTCATTTATTTAATGTGTCAAAGCTAATAATGAGGTGAAATAGCAGCTGCTTTTTCTCTGGAAAGGGCACGTTACGCTGCAGTGTTAGTGAACTGCCATGTATGTAATTCTGGAGCTGTGAACAGCACACATCATTTGCTTCTCTCTGGAGTGAAAGCACTTGTCTATATCTTGCATACAATATCAAGCAAAACATCTGAATGAGTTTCCAGGAGCATGCAGAAACTGTTAACTGAAACACATGTTATGGGTGTAAATCTATAAGAGTACAACTACTACTTGTTTTCACTTTATATTCTGGCTAACTGTTTGTATATTCAGAATAACTTAAATACTGAATAAAAAAGCCTAATATTTTGCATGATTATACATAGCTTTGATTTTTGTTCTTATGGCATTAGCATTTTGGAAAGGGCTATCTACAACAATGTTGATGTTTTATTAAAATTATTTGAAAAAGAGCTTAGAATTCTCCTAGAGCACAGTTTTTGTCTCTTCTCTGAAGCACGTCTATCTGCTGCTCTGTTGCTAAAGTTCTTACCCTTCCTTCCCTTTCGGAAGTAGACAACAGAATATTTTATGTATATATTACCATCTTATCTTTGGGACCAGAGTCACTGCTGAGGATGGCATTTTCTACTCACTTACCTTTCCAGAACTTTGCAGAATGAAGTCACTACACCTTTTTGGATAATGACTTTCAGATTCTCTGCTATAAGCAATCAGTTGTCTTACCTAGAAACCTGACTTCCAAATGCATCATCAGAAAATGTATCTGTACCAAAATACAAAGAAAGGCACTGCTGGTTTGAGCGTTAGAAGTTTAGGAGGGCCTGAAGTTGTTAGAACTGAGGAAAGCCATTCTGGGTTGGGTGTTGCCTATCTGTATTTTCACCATGAATACAGATAGAACTTTTGGTCTAGTTCCTGTAGTGGTGATCTAGAAACTGGGATTCAAGATGGAGGCAGGTAGCGCCATAGCTTGGTAAGATTTCAATGCTAATGCTTCAGGCTTTTTTTACCCTGGAGAAAAATGCTACCCCATCCAAAGCAGGCAAAGAAAAAATTACAATTCAAAAAAGCCAGGCTGTCCAGGGAAAAAAATAGATCCAGCTGCCTAGACAAGTGCCTGTTTATTTTTCCTATTTGTAGGTTCAGTACTTGGCAGGTAAAAGGGCCGAGGGAAAGCTGAGTGGCATTTCTCTGATTTAGACACCTGGAAATATCTAACTGCATATAATCTGTCCACAGCAGTAAGAGGTGACCACCTGAATAGCACCCTGTCTCTGTGCTTTTAGAGTCCAGTTGCTAAACACTTTTTCTATATACAGAAATACCCATCAGTTCTACACATGCTGTAAGACTGACAGAAGTGAAAGTTGGCCTTTGTCCTCCTGTCAAGTCTAGCTCACAGCTGGGAAAGTATCTTATTTCAAAACATGGGCCGTGTACGGCTGTAGAAAAGCAAAGCAGCATTGAATGGTGAAAGCGCTGCCAAGTTACCACTAACATGTTTGAAATTATTTATATTAACTCTAAGCCAGGTGGGCCATACAGGCCTTTCTCCCTTAGCAATATGAGAGGGAAGTGGTGCTTTTAGTGTTTGCTGCAGTAGTAAGCGATTGGTTCTCAACCATAAGCTTAATGCTGTGGCTTACCAAAAGCTCAGCTGTCATCCCTGAAGAATCAAGAGCCTTCTTCCTCCCTTTACTAGACTGTCTGCTCTCTAAGAAACTTTTCTCACTCCTGTAGAAGTGGAAAAAAAAAAACACACCGTCCTTTTACAATTGGGTGTATTTTGTTGTGGTGAATGTTTGTACAGTTAAGTTGTGTTGTAGGAGTTAGCCATCTAGCTATAGTAGCTGCAGCTGAGTCAGACTTACGGCTCCAAGCAAGCCTACAATAAAACTCTTCTTGAGCAGGGAAGCGGAACCTCTCCCTTATGAAAGAATCCTGAAGCCCAGCGTGGTTGCAGAAAGCACGTGACAGGACTGGGAATGGGCACACTGCCTCGCAGCGCAGTTACAGTCGCAGAGGCCTCCGTCTGGAGTTAAAACTGCCAGCCAATATTTCATAGTTTTTATTGATGGCATTTATCCCATGGTTTAACATGTTAATTATACTGTAATAAACATGGCTTTAATATTAAACTTTTCCTTATTATCCAAAGTCACCACAGTCCATTTCAGTAAATATAAAAATATATACTTAATACTTTGTACAATACTGGTTTTTGGTCCAAACAAAAATGGATCAGAAAAGCCAATAAACTTACTTTAAGAATTCCCAATTTTAAAGATTTTCTAAATGGATTTAGGCAACTTTGAATAATGGGATTTACATAATAAAATCTGAGACAATACTAAACAAAAATGGCCGTAACACACAAAATTAAAATTTCAATTTCACAGATCTGTTATGCCAAAAAAGTACATAGAGAAACAAAACTGTATTTACACGTTTCATAATAAAATAACAAAGGCGAGACAGGTGATAAAGGGCTGTAAGAATGAAAATATAGAAATAGCATATAATTATTAAATGGAGAACTACAGATCTAACAAGTCCTTAGCATGAATCATCCTGTAATCAGTCTTCCTCTAGCAGAAAATTTTAGTGCACGATACACCCAAACTCACTCACTTCACACATACACCGGCACAAACTCAGCATAGAAATCATTCGTTACCAACATTCTCTACTCTATACAGAACCCCTCACTGGTATAATTACAATTCGGAGGCGTCGGTAAACGCAGATGAGCGCACATAGTGGTGCAGATGAAGAGGTATTGTACAAGCCATTCACTGTGCGGGCTATACTCATCCCTATAGCCGAACCATGCCGAGTCAGTGAAAGAAGTAACCTGCTGGATTCTAAAATAGTTTCGCTTGAGAACGGCCCTGTTGCCAACTCTACTTGTTACAAAAAAACTAAACGAGGGAGGGAAGGAAAGGGCGGCAGAGTTTTATATTCCTTTAGGCAGATCTGACTTCAGCTAACCCAGCACGAGGTACGATCCCAACAACTGAACGGTGCGGGGTAGCAGCTGCTTCGAAAGTTGCTTTACCAATCGGGCGATTACTTTCTACGTCTAACTGCAGTCTTTATCTTCCGACCAGAAACTGAAGATCCAGAGGCAGAGAAAATATTTTTTCCGTTAGTCCTATCAAAAGAAACGAGTAGTGCAGAGTTTAGGACAGCATAGCTGACAATTCAGTAGCAGCACCGAGCCGATATTCCAGAACAACTGTTCTATCATCTGGCTCGCTAGTTAGCAGCTGGCAACAAACGACATATGATGAACGGGAAGAGAGTTCCAGAAACCAAAAGCAATTAAATCTCTCTCATTCAGCAGGTAAGCGGCACCACAGCAGCTAAATGCAGACCTTATTTTTCAGGAACATTTCACATGGCTGCATGATATTTCTGAGAACTAGGCTGCTGTAAAACTATCGTTGCTTACTTAGCCAGTCACGCTAATAGAGCAAGGAAAGATGCCATGCTTTGACAAATTCCGGGGTTCATCTGAGTACCTCACAATTTAACATCAGTAAAGGCTGCACACAATTCACTGATACTACCAAAAGCTCAAGTGAAATTCTGATATGGTCTCTTACCCCACGGTAAATGTTGGAGGCTGGCCGAATGAAAATCCTGAAGAGCCAGAAGGCTGTACCGATGCTGCCGGTGCAGGAGGATTTGCACCAAAAGTAAATACTTCTGGGTTACTTGTAAAGTTGAAATTAGAAGTACTACTTCCAAACTGGAATACGGGACCTGAGAAAGATGGGGTAGAAGCAGAAGGGAATAAGAAAGCTGAAATTTGAGTTCATTCTTTCCAGCAAAATCCTCACCTTCCTCCCACTACCTCTAACAAACATTGCTTAGACAGTGCTGAAGATGGCAAAGCTTGGGGTGGGAGGGAGGTTTACCAGAAATGCTAAATTAACACAGGAACAACACTTAACAAAACTTCATTTGCTTCAGTAGAGAATAATAAGGGATTCTAAGTAAGATTGCTGGCACACTGCTAACGAACTGTTTGCTGCTATCTGTACTGCCATTAGTTTATGCCCGCATGCACCAACATATATTAATGAAGTCTCAAACTGCAGTACTGAATTATCTAGATTTACCACTTAAACAAACTTTGTTGTGTAACTGTAGTCTAAAAAACAACGTTAACCATTCCTACAATCAAAGTAACACACACGAACCATGGGGATTTTTCTCTTTCTCCTTCGTTAATGAAAGAATGGAAGAGTAACTAACATGGTGTGCCAACTAATTACTGATTAATACAAATGTAGGCTGCTTTCAACAGAGGCTGTTTTGTAAAACGTCGGAGATGAAAAGAGGCTTTTCATTTTTAGCTGACCCTAACCCTTTGCTGTATCTGATGCTATGTTATCAATACAAGTGTTTTACCTATGAATGTGTTTAGTTGAAAAATAATTACAATTTAAGTGTAAGACCTGTTCCACAGTAGCAAGGATCATTCTTGCCTGCATATTTCAGAAAAAGAACTTTAAACAAAGCTTCCACCCATAAATGTCCAGTACTAGCAATGCATCTCACACCAGAAAGCCTCCAATCCAAATACGTTGGCAAAAAACTAAAAACCACTCAGCAACAAGCCCAAAAACAATTGTGCAGTGCTTCTGCCATTCCGGTCTGTACAACCTATTGGTGAAGCTAGCGCACCGACAGCACATCTCTGGCAGTCAGGAATCAGATGCGAATTACTTAACCCTGTGCCCGCTCCTTTTGGGGAGGTTGATTCTCACAGTTGAGTATATGCAAAAGGCAGAAGTCATCTCGCTCACTAAACTTCAGATGCACTGCGTGGAAACCAACCCACCGACTAACTAAACTCTCTTCGAGACCAGAAAGGAAGAGGATGGTCAACACTCACCAGCACTGGAGGTGCCGGAGCCAAAACCCGGCTGTTGGCTCGACTGCTGTCCAAACACAGGGGGCTGAGTACTGCTCGTCACAGAGCCGAAGGCAGGAGGCGCAGGCTGAGAGCCAGCTGAGAACAGCGTTGTCGACAGAGATCCAAAGCTGGGAGCATTTGGCTGGCCGGAGCCCTGGCTCTGGCCAAATGCTGGTAGCTGACCGGCGCCAAATGCCGGGCCAGCAGCAGGCGCTGAAGACCCAGACCCAAAGACAAATGAAGAGGACGACCCTCAGGGAAAAGAAGAGAAATTTCAGTATGTGCTGGGATGTTTTGTTTGCTACAGAGCTTTATGTTTGCAGCCGAGTCGGTAAAACAACAAACAGTACCCCCTTCATAATAGGAATTGTATCTTTTCTTGTAAGTAACATGAAAAACAGCATGCTTCCAAGAGTCAGTCAACACACACCTCAAACACCGGTTGTCTAGGCTCAAATTACTGTTAGCCATTCATGTTCTAGAAACAGACTCCCACAAATAGCACACGCCGATTCGTATTTACTAAGACTTATTTATATCATGGGTAAAAGAATACTCATTCATTTATTATTTTAAGCATGCAAAATATAGCTCCTGATCTATTAGAATCAGGAGAACGCAAATCTTTCCTCTTGTAAGCAACTGCACCCCTTCCTCATCCAAGTGTTTGCAATTATCAATTTCTGGAGACCAAATCAGGCTTGCAGGGACCTAACTCAGCTACCAGAATAATTCCGTCCCTTCATATAACAGAAAACAAGCTCATCCAATTAGCTGCTTTGGTTCTGCATGGCCAGCAGAAATAATGAGAAGAGAGTACACGACTGAACAAGTGACTCCAAACATACGCACTTCTGCTGAGCAAAGAGAGACATTCTAAAGAGAGACATCCTAAAGAGCACTATTAATCTAAATGCAATTTAAGCAGACATCATGCAACCAAAAATACCAACCACTGCAACGTAACTCGGAATGGCTGACTGTTTTTCCAAGAAGGAAAACAGAAGTTAAGACAGACTAAAAGGCGTTAAAATACTTCAATGAAGATTTCTGATAGACAGCTTCATTTACTAACAAAAAGATGCTGGAAGTTCCTGACTTGCTAGTGGGTTAGATCTGCTTACTGTTGTAACTTAGGACTGTTCTCTCTCTGTTTCTGATATACAAAAAATAACAGATTTCCATGAATGACAAGTTTAAGCACTCTGACCAGAATAGCTGTAGCTTCCTTACAGGTTCAATTTTATTTCCAACAATTTCTATGCTAGCAGAAATACAGATTATTTGGAGGCTTTAGCCCTGTGCCATACTGCTAAATTCATGCTGGACTTCAGTGAGGTAATGCATATAGAACATGGAAAAAGAAATCCAGATTCTCATTTCTGTGTTCAGGTAACCAAGAAAATGAAAGACTGGCTATCACGCTCAATAGAAGTCACTCTTTACAAAGCAGCAGTTGTATATTACAAACACAGTATTGATATATGCACTTGTGAAGGATGGACATTACAAATCTTGAAGTTATTTGCAACGCTTGAGAGTTTTAGGTATGGGAGAGAAAAATTAAAGCTGTAACTAACTGACTTTAGCCTTCAGCACTGGATTGATACTGAGAAGAGGAAAATTCATTCTCATGATGACAAGTTCCTATGCAAATGAAAGCCAGTAAAGGATTGTCCATTGCACAAAATAACAGCACAGCCAGTTGATCCCTAAACTGTATTTCCCAGACTGCCTGAAAACCCAAGCCCCCAGCATTAGCATTGTTTATATATTGCTGAATGTAAATACTCACTACTTTTCTCTATTTCCGCACATACTGCCTACATGAAACACTATTTCCCTGCTCCGCTTATCTATTTTGTGATCTAACAGCAAAAACAAAAGCACCTGCTTAAATGTACCTGTTGAACTCGATGTGGTCGTGGCTCCAAAGGTAAAGCCAGAACTTGCTGCACTGCTACTGCTGGCTCCTGAACCGAAGACAAATGGAGCAACTGCTGCACCAGTGGTGGAAGATGTGGTTGCTGGTTTGCCTTCTTGGGAGAACCCAAATGACTGAGATGCCGTAGATTCTGCAGAATTGCCAAAAGCGGTGCTGCTCACAGTGTTGCTGGCTTGCCCAAACACAAAGGGTGTGGGAACCGGTGCAGGGTTGGAGGAAGAGGTGACACTGCCAAACACGCTGCTGCTGTTAGCTGAAGTGGTGGGTACGGCTGTGCTGGAGGAGCTGGAGCTCAAGAAGCTGAAGGATGGCTTTGCTGCTCCTTGATCTGCTAGGGAGAACAGAACGTGAAACGCTGCTAAACGCCAAACCAAGTGCAACAGAGAGACTCTGCTCCAATGGCTGTACAAGGAGAAACCGTGGATGATGCCTCAACTACTATCCAGCTACTGTGGATTACATAAGATCCAGATTTAATACACTGATTGCTGCCATTTGCAATTAGAGAAATGGGAGAATTGTGAAGAAAGAAATCACCACAGTTCCAGGCTTTAGTAGTTACAGACACCAAGCGTTGGCTATAACAACTGGAACCAGAATTAACCAGTACATCTCAACTCCTCAAACAAAAATATTTCTCAGAAGCTCAGAGAAGAACAACATCAATTACCTGCAGCACTTCTATAGTTTGCTAAATGGAACACAGCAAAAAAACACAGTGGTACAGCTTCTTTTGTAGCCTCTCCTGAAATTATAGCCCTGTGCCTACAGCCCTGAAGTCAGCTAAGCTTATCATCCTGCAGCCTCGCTCTTGTGGCTTCAGCTCACTGCACTTCAATACTTTCAAGAACTGCTTTTGGGAGCCATGGAGAGCAGCCCTCTGTTACAAAACTGTCACAAAGTACTGAGTGCAATTTTACATTTAAAGTTATCTTTTGAAGTATATAATTCTTCAGCTTTCCCTAAGCTTCTGCTCTCTTATTATTGTACCTGACCCTGTTCTTGATTTCCCACTGCCGTTTTTTCCAGCAGTTACGGACCCTTTTCATCTATGCCACTTTTAAGGAACTCTCTACTGTGTTGAAGAAGGCTTGTTAAAATCTCCTTTTTACACAAGGCGTTTCAACAAATTTCCATGACTAAATCAAACTCCAGAACTTCAACTGGAAGAGAAAAAAAGCCCAAGCAATACAACCACCTCCCCTCCCCCAAATCCCACAATCTGCTCAGTAGCAGCTCAATCATAAGAATACAAAGATTAAAAATCACCATAACCCTATGCATTGCTTTTATTCCCTCTGTTCTTTCCCTTATTACTTCCAAAGTTAGTAGAAGTAGTTAGTAACGAACTCTGTTCTCTAAACCATGGTTGATAAGTCATACAAATGGAATTACAATTAGAATTTTTCCACACAGTAATTGTCACTAAAATCTTTCAGTCCAGTCTTTCAGAAGGTACACAAAACTGCATAGTGTCTGTTAAGTGACTTCTGTACCTTCGTGGCAGTAGAACTGCAGCAGTACACCTGGCAGCACAGCTGCAAGTACACACGAATGAGACACTTTCTCACATCTCCTTTCACTATGAAAACCATAGCACGAGGCCTCTATGTCACCACACTAAAGACTTTACCACCAATTATGCTGTTAGCATAGAAACCATACAAACCATCCGTGCTCATGTGGGATGCAATACAAGTTCCTTAAGGTGTGATAGTTTTTTTTGTCTAAACGCAGTCTTAAAACTCACTGAAATCAAAATAGGAATTGCTGCTGATTGTCTATACATCAACAACTGGAACAGAAATCGCACTGCATACAGTAGTTAAGCTTTTTCTAAAGCTCCAGTACATGAACCTATCAACTCCTACAGAGTTTGTAACTTATGACTTCAGAGGTACTATTTGAGGGACTCAGACAATTGAAGACAAAAGATATTCTGCTTACCTGAAGTACTGACTTGTGCCCCGAATGAAAAAGCCGGCTTTGCCTGCTCCGTTTCCTTCTCCGATGGTTTAACAAAGCTGAAGTTGAACATAGGTTTTGCTGTGCTTTCTTCTT
The DNA here is from genome assembly GCA_016647715.1 of Pavo muticus. NCBI lineage: Eukaryota > Metazoa > Chordata > Aves > Galliformes > Phasianidae > Pavo > Pavo muticus. The sequence continues at coordinate 556,575 of JACDJE010000017.1, forward strand.
TGGTATGCTCAGACTGCCCAACGGAAAAGACAGGTTGTGCCTTTGACTCTTCGTTGTCAGCTTTCTTCCCAAACACTAAAGGAGCAGCAGAACTGACAGAATCCTGTTTCTCTTCTGTCCTTCCCAAAACAAACTGCGAGGCAGGTGCCGACTCCATGTTACCAAAAGAGAAGCCTCCCTTTGTTGAAGGAGTTTCATCCTTTTTCTCATCTGATTTCTTAAATGCAAAAGAAGCTGATGCAACTTCATTTTCTGCCACAGTTCCAAAAGTGAAACCAGCGACTCCGCTTTTATTCTCACTGGTAGTTACAGAAGTAGAACTTGAACCAAAACTGAAACCCCCCAATACTGGTTGTTGCTCTTTCTTTTCCTGCTGTCCCAGGCTGGCTGTCCCAAACTGAAACGTTAAAGGAGCCGGACTACTTGTAGACGGAAGGCCAAAGGTAAAACTGTTACTTTTATCTTCTTTTTTACTCTCTTCTGATTTAGAGTCCGAGGATGAAACTCCAAATTTAAAGTTCCCTGAACTGCTAGGAAACTTGAATCCCCCAGACGCAGTGCTGGAAGATGCAGACTCAGATGCAATGCCAAACTTGAAGCCCCCTTGCTCTCCAAATTTAAAACTTCCTGGGATACTCGATGTTTGAGAATCAGAGGATGATGACTGAACACCAAATGTAAATGATGGCAATGCAGCATTTGTGGACACAGCAGGAGCATCAAAGCCTGCAGAAGTAAGAAATAACGTTTACTTTGTGATCTATGGTACAACATCTGTGGCACATGAAGGCTTTAGCTACTTAGCTGGGCTTCTAGTCCCAAACTTCCCAATCAAAACTGTAAAACAATAAAAAACAACAAAAAAAAAACCAACCTAAAATCAAGACAGAAAACAAAATTCCCTCACACATCTCTCTAAATAAACCTTTTCACAATGGTACTTTTCCGTCTGCTGCTACTGGTATTAGACATAATACACGTAACATTATTACACTTTTTGTCTGAACTGCAAATGAGCATCATGTAAGACCAAGAAAAAGCATGTCATTAAAAAAGGCTGTTCTCTAAAAAGCATACGTTTATTCTTGGCAAAACGTGTGGAAACACACACGTGACCTTATCTAGACAATATTCCTACAGGAAAAAATGAACAAACTTGCCATAGCTCTAAGGAAAAAAAATAACTGAGCTTTAAAAAAAGTCTAAGCAAAACAAGCTGCAGAATGCACATCCTCATTTTAATCATTAAGCATTACCTTTGAACTCTGCTTTGGTGCCAGGCTTTGCACTTTCACAGGCTACACACTTCGTGGCCTCCGCTTTGTTTTGGACCAAGCAGACCTCACAATCCCAGCTTCCTTCAGGCTTCTTGAATTTGTCTAAATCCAGAAGTTCTCCAGAAGGAGCAGCAAGTGCAGACGCGCTGCTGCTGGTCACAGGCACTGAACTCCCTAGGAGATAAGCAATAATTAAACACTCTGCTTGAGTTACAAAGTGAATATGAAGTTTTTTTTTTTTTTTAAGAACCTCTCAAATGCTCTCCAGTTTGCAAATCAGACAAGTTCGATGTTTTACTGTTACACAACAGCAATTCATACAACACAGCAACACAGCCAATTTCAGATGTAATTCAAGCATATTCTTATCAACTAAAATTAGGAAAATAATTTCTGCTGACACGAGTAACCCACGGTCAACGTTAGCACTCACAAACTGATGAGGAGTGTAAAGTGATGTGAAGCTGAGACTTTATCAGATTTACTTATCTCCAAATTGCAAAGTCAGACATGCTCAAAACTACACCATCACAAAAGAAAGCAAAAAAAAACCCCAAAAAAACAGAAAGGAACCCAAAGCTTCCAGACACACAGCTCTGTTCAGCACACAAGCTGCACTGTCATCAAGAGCAGCAGAAACCTCCATAAAAGAGGCCTGAAAGACATTGCTTTCCTTCTGGTTTTTCTCCCCTGTAAAGAAATAGATGTCATTCGATGCTGCAGCAGAAAACTTTTAGCTCCATAAGCAGGAGGATTGAAGCGGCCACCCAGAAGGCACAAAAGCATCACATTGACATCTTCACTCCAACCATTTTAAATCAGGGAGGGCAGCTTTTAAAAGAGAGGCAGAAGAAAACGCCTTGTATTTGAAACAATAAAGACAGGGTATTCTCTTTCAGGGTATACCCAGCAGATTTTACCCTCGTCTTATTTGCAACACTCTTCCCCTTCACAGATGTAACATATCCATGCAGTTCCCTGGAGGGATAATGGTAAGCCACTCATTTCCAAAACCCCTCCTTGCAATGGCTACAGTCTCAGATAAAGGTTCTCAGAGGCTCTCCAAGAGAATCACCTCTCCCTGAAATGCATTATCTTACCTGCTGAAATTTCACTCTTATTGTACAGGATGATTACAAAAACAAAATCTGGTTTGTCCTAATTTTTTTTTCTTCAACAATATATTTGAAAATGTGTTTTTCGACATATTAGTACATTAAATGATGTGTAGAGTCAAGACATTTACAACATCAAACAGTGGGAAACAACCCAGAACTGGATTGAAGAAGTTACCCAGTGGGTTACCTATGTTCTTTAAGCCTACCACTGACCTTCACTGGGATACCTGGACACCAGGTTTTGTTTTAGCTTAAGAAGACTAGCTAAGACTATACAGTCTTGAAATCCGGCTTCCTATCTCCCCTCATGTAATACAAGTGGAGAGTGGGGACATTTTTGATCGTGGTTTGTAAATATGATTTTTACTTTTTTGAAAAAGAAAAAGAAAAAGATAAAAGCTTTTTTTTTTTTTTTTTTTTTTTTTAACTCTTTCTACGGAGTTCACATTTTTCTCTCAAAAAAATCAGTAAATAGTTTTTAAATTAAGTCCCCCAGTTCAGTCATCTTTCCTCACCAACAGCAATGCAAGGTGTATCTGCTTTGACTCAGCTCTGTACACATTTCACAACCAGTTCACTTTATGTGATAGGCTGGAACCTGGGCTGCCACCTCGAAAGTGCCTGTAATCATTCTTGCAGACAGGCACTAACCCATCAATCACATCTGGCTGCTGCGCTGTTCAAAATATTTTATATGTGCTGTTTCGGCTTTCTACTCTGTAACAAAAATCACAGACTAAGATGGAAACAAAGAAGGTTGAAAAAAAGAGGCCATACCTGGTTTCTTGGACTGACAGGCTACACATTTGCTATCTTCTGCCTTATTTGATACAAAGCATGTTGCACAGTCCCAAGAGCCTTTTGGCTTCTTAAACTTGTCTCCGAAGCCCAGAGTGGCTGTGGTGTCAGTGCTGCTGGGGGAGGATGTCACAGTCACCGAGCTCTCTGTGGTCACTGGCAATGCCAGAGTAGGCATTACTCCCATTCCAGGCTTTGGTGTCTCACACGCTACACATTTTGTAGCTTCAGGTTTGTTCTGGACCAGACAAGTATCACAATCCCACGTTCCAGGAGCTGCTTTGAATTTGTCTCCAAAGCCCAGCATCCCTACTGGAGGGGCTGCTGCCTTAGTGGAGCCACTTGGACTTGAGCTCGTAGTCTGTTTTGTACTCTCAGCTGTTGACACTTTAGCAGCTTGACAAGTGCCACACTTGCTGTCTGCGGCTTTGTTCTGCAAACATGGGTCACACGGATCAGACTGCCAATACGACGACGCTTGTTTAGAGGTCTCTTTACCTGCAGAAAAACTACTTATTGCAGGCCTTGTGTAGACCACTGTGCTTGTGATAGGCTGTGCAGATGCAGAGGAGTGTGTTTTTACAGATGTAAAGCCTGGAGGAGGAAAAAAATATACATCTTCCTGTTAAAGCTGTACCTCACTACAGTTACCAGAGTTACTTATGACACTGCAGGGCGTAACTTTTAACTCAAGTGCCAACGGTTACAAATACACATTCAGACTGAGCGCAAAAGGAAGTCCCTGGAAATCTGATCTAGATGGATTAAATATCATATGCTGCACTGACACACAGCAGAAAGCTTCATTTAACTCCTCACTTTCGGTACAGTTTTAAATCAACTTTTTCACTGGTTGACAACATGTGAGCGAACAGTGGCTGACTGAAATCTGACTGTCCATCGTGCACTGGAAATAATTCCATCTCATCAAGACACCACGCCCAATCAAATCAAAGTTCTGAAGCTATTCCTTCTGTAGTAGACTACTCAGATTTACTTCAGTAACCATAAGGGAGTTCGCCCTTGGAACAGTAATCCACATGATTACTTCCCCGCAGGTGTCGAATATTAATTAAGTAACAAGAAGACGACAGCAGAACAACTGTCTCAGTTTTATGATCTTTCTTTAAAGTGCACTGGACGCAGGCCAACTTCTTATTTCAAGATGCCAGTTTTAACAGAAAACAGAAGCTACTAACAAAGATACACTAAAGGAAACGCGTCTTCAGTAGCAGCTCAAGTTGCTTGTAAAGCTAAAATAAATACTGTGTTGTTGGCTTATTTTTTAATCAGCAATGAAGCCTTTGAACAGCGTGGATGTAGATCCTGCTTCTCTTAAATGGATGGAGAAAGTGACTGTCGCTTCATTCAGAGGTCTTTCCTTAAACAAAACGCACAGTGTATTTTCTCTCACTAAGCTCCTTCCAGTACAAAAAAAAATTACAATGTGAGGCCCAAGGATTTGCAGCTTTTGCAACATCTTTAGGGATGAAATCCCTTACTCTTTTTTATATATTTTTTCAGAGCTGTTGAAAGCGGGACAGGAATGCTGAGATTTATAAACATTTCAATTCCACTTATTTAAAATCAAGCACTGATGATTTGACTGATTGTCTTCGTACCTCATTTACATTCTGACACATAACAGAGATGTAATCCATCTGGTTTTGAAGTTGCAGTTTTACTTTCAGCAATAAAAACCACTTAGAAGGGGCAGATTGATCCTAACAGACGTAGCACTTAACATAATGCCTTCCTAGGTTTGTATTTACAGCTAATATTGCATTAACCATGAGGTAAGCTTTCTTTTTAAATCCACGTTAGCATTTTTATTGCAGTATCTTTTTAAAAGAAGTTCATTATCTCACCAGGGTTTCTTAGAATGTCTAACACACTCCCTTCCTTTAAGACCTTCGCAGGTTTGAAGGGACCATCATATTCTTCTTTTTCTTCCTTTTTATTGCTGATGCTGTTTACAGTGGTGGTATCTTTAGAAACGAGAAAACAAAAACATCTTCTGCGATGCGATCCAATTAGAACAGAACACATCCACTTCTGCCAGAAACAAGAACTTCCAACTTTCAGGAATCTAAGAATCTTTAAAATTCAACCTACTTTACAATTTTTAGTTACACCTTGTAAAAGCAGATCTGTCACTGAAAAAAAAAAAAAGACTGCAGAAGCGCAACACTGTCTGAAATTGCCAGCATGCTCAGAAAGGACAGATTTAGTATTCCATACACAAAAAAAGGAAATCTGCACTTCAGAAATGAAATGCTAAAGTTGCAGTTACCACGGGTAGGTAAGGACGTCACTGCTGTATCACTGGATCCAGAACGCTCTGACGATTTTACAACAGGAACGCTAAATGTAAACCCAATCTGCTACAAAAAAGAGAGGTTTTTCAGAGTCTGAAACTAAAGAAACTTTAATGAAATTCACACACAAATACAAATCAGAAACCAAGTCCCCCAAGTTTTGGTATACATACTAGATGACTAGATAAGCCAGAAACCTACATAATCGTTCTCCCCATTAGCACAGCCACCTCTGTTTTAATGTTCTGCCATATTCTACTAAACGTCCAAGAAAAAGTTGACCTTTTTTATTTTACTTACAGACAACGGAGGTAGCACTTCTGCCTCAGTAGATTTCACAATTGGAGATGAAAATCTGAACACAGGACTGCCAACATTACTTGTTGGTTGTACCTGTATTTTCAAAAGAATTAAAGGTTTATATCTAAGAGCAGCAACTACCCGAATTCAGAAACCAACAGAAGTTTTGCAGTGGAGTTCATAAAGCTGACGTTTTAGTTATTTCTAATCCACAGATGAGAGTAGTAATAAAACAAAATGAAGTCTGCTAACGAGTATGCAAGACATCATCTTTAAAACCAAATCACACAAACCAAGAGAAAAAGATGAGATGCTACTTAGGTCTAAATATATGGAAAAGCAGGAAATTGAAGACATCAAAACTCAGCTCTACTAAAGAGCTTCCTCGGCAGGTTAAAGCAGATATCTGCTTCAAAAAATGCAAAACTATTTCAAGCATTCTGGAACAGATCAATGTTTATTTTTATATAGTGATATTCCAATTATTGCACCCTAGGCTTGTTCTATGCAAGGCTTGAATGACCACCTTATGCTACCTCTAATTCAATAACTTCATGTCATGGTGTAACCATCATAGGCAGCTAGCCACTCCCTTCGCATAGGACAGGGAAGAGAATCAGAAAGGTAAAAGTAAGAAATTCAGTAGCATAATGGCCACTTGGAAAACCAAATGTTGTAACCTTGAACATCCCTCCTCCTTTCCCCCCCCGTGTTTACTGCCGAGCAGGATGCTATTGGTATGGCTCATCCCTTTGGTCACATGGGACCAAGTATCCTGGCTGAGCCCTCTCCCAGCCCTTGTGCACCTCGGCCTGCTTGCTGCCAGGGCTTCGTGAGAAGCAGAAATGGCCTTGATGCTGTGTAAGCACTACACAACAACAGCTGAACACTGATCTGCTATCAACACTGTGTTCATCACAGACTGGCAACTTTGCATAGCTACTATAAAGAAAATTAACTCCATCCCTGCCAAAACCAATATGAACAACTTAGCAAAAAATCCCACACCCCTAAAATTGCATAGCGTTTGAAACAGTTATACAGTTATCTTAACCAGATGTTCTCAAGTCTGACAATCAAAAAAACTGCATTTTTCTCTCCAAATTGCAGTACAACTCTGATCTATTCAACTCAGTATGAACTAGCGTTGGTTAGTTTCACGAGCACCGCAGAAGTTAACTTGCAACAAAGCGGATATATACTGAAAAGCATTTATAGCATACAACAAAGATTTACCTTGTTCATCACTGATGTTGAAACAGTGCTTGGTGACGATGAGACAGTACTGCTAGTCAGAAAACTAAAACTGAATGGAGCCAGCGATGCAGTATTGATGGGCAGGGATATATTCGGGAGCACCGGTTCCTCTGCTTCCTAGAGTTGTAAATTAAAATGTTTCTCTTTTACAAAACATACTACTTTCTCATCCTGCTCCACTCTGATTTCTTAATAAAATTAAACATAACAAAAACACAAATTAAGAGAAAGCAAAGTTTTCAAAAGGAATTCCTAATCTCCCCCATCTCAGTCTATGCAGTCATTTTAATTCATGGCAGGCCTGCTTTCACATTACGCCACATTCACCACTAGTCCAGTAAGAATACTGGAAGTTACCTCAAAATTGTTACCTGTGCAGAACAGAGAGGGACAGATCAGACTTTTTTGTTGTTGTTGCTTTCTATGCTTTAGTCATTAATGCTCTAGAGAAACATCACCATTTCTAAATATCCTCACATTTCTTCCTTTAATATTAAACTCTCAAGACAAATGAGAAAGTGTTCTTGCAGAATTAGGCAGGGCAGCTGCTCAAGTTTCTGAAGCCACTACAACAGTGAATTTGGAAAAATGTAACATTTAAATTATGTGGGTTCAGTACACAAACAAAACACAAAGTACCTATAAAGAAAGCTACAGAAGACTGTACTCCGGTAAATCCAGCCTATACCATGTATAAGGATGCAAATTAGAAATCAGTACATCTTAAAAACAACTGGGTTTGTTCTTGCCTTTTAAGCTACTTGATAACCAAGACTGGATGGGTTAGGGTTTAAATGAGAACTGCCAATCTAATCACAATCTGCACAGAAGCACCAAGATCTAAATAGAAACGAACGACTAAGCAGAGAGATAAATTAGGATACACTGAATGTTTGTAGTACCATGACTTGCAAGTGCTTCACAATTTTGATTTGAAAAGTTTATGGAGCTCAGCTATTTTTATCTGTATCACTATTTTATTTGAATTATATAAACATACTCCATTGTTTATGATTTCTTTATATTGCATCAACTGTAAGACCAACTTGAAGACTTGCACTAAAGATACAGTCACAGGCAGCTCAGATAACATCCAATCAGAAAAATAATCTTTTCAGTATTTGCGACTACAGTTTTATAAAATAGATTTTTCCCCTTAAAACAAGAAAAAAAAAAAACTTTCACAACAAGTTCAGTAAGCATCAGAAATTCTAAGTCATCATTAGCAGACATGCAGAACACCATTTTCTAACTCTCTTTTGAACTCTTGGCCCGTATGTCTACAAGACTTAAATAGGAAACAAATTCAGTAAACTTTGTTTACATACTTGGCACTTGTTTCAAGTATCACTGCACTATAGAAACTATACAAACCTCCACCAAAACATTCCTATTCTTAGGACTCATTCATTTAACTGCTAGTGGGAAACTTTCTAGTACGAGGAATCTCCAGCGTAGCAGAACTACAAATTTCAGAACTACATAAGCAAGGCTCAAACAAGAGTAAGAAAGCAGGAGTTTGCTCTGAAACCCACAAGAAAAAAATCCCACAAACCTAAGGCTGCATTCTTATAATTTACTGTGAGGCAATAACACTCATATACTTCAGTCATCTCAAAGACAGCAATCAACGGAAGAGTCACTTACCTGTTCTTGTCCAGACTTCGATACGTAGTGTACTCCTCTTTCCCTTCTCATCTTGCCACCACCACTTACTCCTGAAGACAGACCATTGGATGCAGGAGTACTGAATTTGGGGTAGGTCAAGCTGCTAGCACAGAATAACAACACATGGGTTGGGGTTTAAAAAAAAAGGAAAGAGAAAAATAAGAAAAAAATAATCAATTTATTTTCAAGCTACTATAGCCATCGTTAGTCCTAGAAATGAAACCTGTTAATCAGAATCAGGAAAAAAGTAAAGCTGCTTCATAAGTTCCTAAATGCTGGTAAATACAATTTTTGCTATTTAGAACATCAAGTTTTAAAAAAGAACAGCAAGGAAAATGACATACATAAAGTTGCAACATCCATATGGGAATGATGACTAAGCCAGAAGACCTGAAATAGAAGAGCTGATTCATATTGATATTTTCTAATGTTTCTTTTAAATAGTCCAGACATGGACTGGTCCTCCAATTCTGTGATGAACATTAACTCTGCGAGGATGTAAAAGAACAACTCATGCAAATACACGAAGAGTGCACTTATGCACGCACAGGAAACACTGCCAACAGCTCTGATGGAAGAGAGAGCCTTCAAGATGGCAAGATAATATGGCAAAGTTTCAGAAGCAGCTCAGGCTTTTATGTGGCCATCAGCAGGAAAGCAGAGGTGTTTGGGTGTGCCAACATTCCAGAATTCTTTTCAGACATGAATACAGATCCCTTTTGTAATGCATACAAAGGCATTTCTCTGTTCATTATGAAAGCCTAGATCAAAACCAGAAAGATTTCCCAATGCAAGTGGTAAGAGAAGAAAAAAGCCACATCCCAAACCAGAAGTGAAATAAGGAATAACATCAGAAGTACTATGGCAACAAAATGAAATATCCCTGAAAAAAAAAAATCACTGTATCAAAGCTTATCCAATCAGTCGTTAAAGATCTATATTAGATCACACTGGAAGACACCAGGTCCAGTTTCTGGAAGACTGAAGAAAAGAACTGGTCTAAACTTGTCAGATACTTGAAAGCAGTCTGATTAGCACTGTAGCTGCTGCGAGGAAGCCAGATCCCTAAGGCCATATGCTCAGGCTTTTCTCTAAACCAAACTGTCAATCAATCAGAATTCTGAAAAAAGTCTTATGTCAAAATAGATCTTTATTCAGACAACTATAGCCTGCATATAATAGTCTATTATTCCTCTTTCTCTTGACACACATCAGCTTCAAGGGACAAAGACATTTGTCGGTGTTCGAGTAAATCCGTCCTACAACCAGACAAGTTTAAAGAACAAATAGCCTTTGGTAGGTTGAAAATAGCTTAACCAGTATTCCAACTTATCTGCGCGAAGTAACTCTTGCCAGAGTGTCAGTGTTGTGTTGCTGATCTACAGCATGGCACACAACAGAGACCAGCTTCAAAAAAGGGAAAAAGAAAGAAAAAAAAAAAAAAGAAAGAAAACGACATCTACCTACTCGATGGACAAAAAGTAAGACACTGCAACACTGCAATAAACACTGTGAACAAAATCAAACGCAGCATGTTTTCTGAATCTCCTTTCTACGTGGAGGAGTAGAACGGATTTCTACAAAAGACGACTCAGAACTGTTTGAAACAAAGCCACAAGTCAAAGCCAACACTTCTTTGCGTTAATACCAAAACCTTAAAGCCAATCTCTCACACCCCTGAAAAGGCAGCTGTTGTGAAGTCAAACTTTTAGATGCCAAATCAAAGCGCTGAGATGTTGTTTTGTTGGTTGTTTTTTTTTTTTTTTTGTGAGCCAAAGAATGCCCCAGACCACATAGGATTGGCTTGGCAGATGAACAGAGTCCTGTTACTGTTGTTTGAAGAGAAAAACCCACGCCCCAAAAGGTAACCTTAGGGTGCAAAGTGCCTTCACTCAAGCTTTACAGAAAAAACTATTAGCCCAGAAAGGAGAGCCATCAACGTTATCTGGAGAACTCATTCTACCTACCTACACCAAGCAAGCAGTGTAGCACAGAACAATCTCAAGACAATTACAACTGTTAACTCCCTGGGAATTCTGTTGTAGAAACAAGCTAGCATTTGACTTCAAAAGGTTCTGGAAAGCTCTTGGTTTTCATGCTAACTCGGAGTAGAAAATTGACTTCTCCAAGAAAGGAGCTTCCAAAAAAAAAAAAAAAAAACCCCAAAAAAACACCAAAATCTTCCTCCAGCTTTCTTGCAAAAAACAAACAATATCCCTCCCCCCAAAACAAACAAACAAAAAAACCCAAACAAACCAAAAGATAACAACAAACACGCTCCAGAGCTGTAAGCCACTCTGCCTTATAAATAATCCTTCAGAAAGAATCGTTCCTTTAGGACCCAGCTTTCAAGCTTCAAGCAATTGAACTAAACAGATCACTAAAACTAATAGCTTACTGCAGAGAATATCAAGATGGATAAATGGTTTCATTGCCAATAAGTAAACTGATAAACTACAGAATACCTGCCAAAGTGAAATTTCTAACACTAGAGATTTAGTTGAAGTGAAAACTAACCTATCTTTACCTTCTAAAGAAAAAAAGGCCTCCAACAACAAATATCCTTTCTGTGGATACAGCATTGTGAACTGTAATGCTATAATGCAATGGAAAACACAGCAAAGACAGCAGGGTAGCAAAGTCCTAGGCTACAGCAAGTGAGGATAAGCCCAAATGCAGCAGCCATGGATGCAGAAACAAAGGAAAAAAGCTGCTTGCCCTTGGAAGGCCTCAGGTAGGCAGGGATCTCCAGCAAGATACCCTACCTCCACTGCCAACCCTTAAATGAGGTCTGGGAAGGAGTGGATCCTGGCTCCACACCCCTTCTGGTCACTCAGGTGCACTGCATGTACCTGAGCTCCCCTGGGTTGGCCCTGCCTTCCCACCATGTGCTCAATCACTGCTTCAGGCTGTGACTTAGCATTTCCACTACAATTATGTACCTTGTTTCCAATCTTCATATCCTACTAAGGAGATAGACATGGGGAAAAAATAATCACTGATACATCACTGATAATCTAATTTCATTCTTGTTTATCTTCCTTCCTTTCTTAAAAACAAAAATTTTCTCAAACTTATATTGATCTTCAAATGTGATTTAGACTTTACAGCTCTCAAAATACAAAATTTTTGTTCCCATTACTGAGAACTCTTACTGCGTCTCCAAAGAGGCATGCAGGCAGAACACAGTGACAAAGGAGATAGTTTTCTTCATACAAGTCAGTCTTAAATTAATAGATTTGTCATACCTTTCAGATGGTTCTACACGATGTTCTTCAGGCAAACTCTTCTCTTTCATTTCCTGCAAATTATTTCAAGATTTAGCTGAACATATACACTATATGCAAAGTACAGACAATGACTTATGTTGTTTTTTTGTTTGCTAGTTTTTTTAATGAATACCACCAAATACAGCTCTACCTAATTAATCTCGTTCCCTAATTCAGTATTCTAGGTGCAGCTCTGCTAAATTTTGGGGCTAAAACAAGTACTGCTGCTTCTCTTAGCACTGAGGATGAACTGACAGAATTGTTAATCACGTTTGTCAAACTCTCTACCAAAGAAAGTAATTAAACAAAACATAATGGTAATAGTATTGGCTGGCGGGGAATCAAATCAAGTTTTCTTAATAATGCTAGTGCTAATTTATCAACCCCAAAAAAGGGCTATCATTTATCAAAGAACAAAACAAAACAACACACCCTTCCAAAAAAACCTAAGGAGTTGCTGCTATGCTCTTTTTTAGAACTCTGTTAAAGAAAGATTGTGCTGGCTAAATGATACAGAGATTGAGAGATTTCAAAGCAGTAACCAATCAGTAACGACTATCCACTTTCATCTCTTGCCTAGAAGGTCCAAAGGTCCAAAGACCTGGCCATTTTTACACTCAGACCAATACTGGGAATGTGGTGGTTTTTCAGAAAGAGACGCCACTGTTGTTTTTACAGAAAACTTATCAGAGACTCCATCTACACCAAAGCAATCGATAATTATAACTAAGCACATTGGCAGAAACCTCACTTGGAGCACATAGCTCACCTGGAAAAGCTTATACACAACATCAGCATGTTCCATCAGGGACAACTTTGTGTACAGGAGGATACAAAAGGAAAATGTTGCTTCTGTCTTTTAATATTCTTTCACTGAGAAAAGCCTGACGCTATAGCACATCATTACATTGTGAAACAACCACAAGCCACTTAATTATTCCAAAAATGTAATTATATCCAGAAAACCTCAGCCTATTTCTCAATAGCTCCCACTGCTTTAATGTGTCTCTCAAACATACTATCAGTACTCTTTGCAAAGAAAGAGCATCTCGGTATAGTAACTGGTTAGAAACATTCCAGGCAGGTAAGGGCTGCAAAACGTACTTACTTTGTGCTTTGTATCTACTCTCTGGTGAATTTTGCTAGAATCAGCAGAAGGAGTCAGAGATGGTTTAAAATACTGGGTCCGACTTCCTGACAGAGAGATTGCCTTTGGTGTCACCAGTTTTTGAACAGGCGGATGCTGAGATTCCATCTTAGAAAGGGAAGCAGCAATCAATTTATTCTTGCACCCACCAAAATTAACTGCAGTATTTATGGATGAAAACAGTTACAGAACTATAAACATCCCATTAGTCTTGGAACTCAACAAGAATTATTTAAAAATTCTAAAACATTCAACTCACAGGCGGAAATCACCAGAAAACCAGTGATGAAGTCCAGAAAGCTACAAAGAAGCAGCCAGAGTTTGACTAGATCTCATTTCAAGATTCGGCAGTTAATTTCATAGACAAAACAATTCATGCTACCATAATCAAAATAACTCGTGTTCCTATAACACTCCTCTCTTTTCCTCTGCCTACTCTGTGATATTTTTTACTAGCTTAATCCATTGATTTATCATTCAAAGCATTAAGCAACTGATACAGCCTTCTGGGCTTCCTACTACCTACGTTTTCCTCCTTCAAAGCCAAGCAAACACTAGAACACTTTAAAAAAATGTTGTCAAATAATCTTAAAATAATCTCATTCACTAAAACGTCATCTAACATTTTAGATTTGTATTAAATACTCTTAAAAGTACGAGTTTAATTTCCCTGTTCAAAGTATTCTCACAGACCAGAGCTGATTTTAACACAAAGCACTGAATGTTCTGCAAAACTGACTTCACTGAGCTGTCAAACAGAAAGCAAACTCAAAGGGCTACGAGATCTACCAAATGCTCCATCCACAGTCTTAAGGAGCAGAAGAATCAGTCTTATGAAGTTTGCTATTCTTTCATATAAACAGAAAACTTTACACTAAGCTTTAACTTCTCTCAACACCTGGTAATAAAATGCACACTATCTATAAAGTGATTAAAAATACATCTTTCTAAGAATGATCCGAAACCCTTGAATAAAACACGTTTTATTTAAATTCACAAATCTGCTTTGAATGAACAGTGTTTCATTGCTGGCTTTAAAAGTAAATGACTTAAGTAAATAAAAATTGCCCAGTTAGCTGTTCAGTACACCAAGAGCTATTCTGTCCAGTGCAGATCCTTGAAATAAGTGAAATGCCACATACATCATTGCTACCCACTGCAAAAGTTCTGCCTGAGCATACAAGAGTTCTATCAACCATACACTCACTTCAGCAGGAAAACAGAGAGCCATGTCCTTCACAAATAATTGCTTTTCATCACGGGATACCCTTCTCCTGCCAAACATTATGAATCCTAAAATTGTAAATAAACAATAAATCTCCTTTTACCCAGTGACAGCTGTGCGCAACATTCGTTTACTGCCTGACAACTTCAAGCTCTCTGTTGCAAATCTGGCAGATCTTTCTTAATGCCTTATCACAGGTGTGGCTCTACAATTTAACTGAGAATTCAGATTTGTTTGCAGTTAACTGGGTAATGCTTATGCTGCACTTTACTTTTCAATCATCTTGCAATTTAGCACATGGCAAAAAGAAGGTGCAGGAAGTCTCAGATGTTTGTAAACTCTGAAGTGATTGTAAACTTAATTATACATCCAATCAAGGGACTGCATACAGGACAGAAATTAACAATTTTCATTCTCGTTATCCGGATGGTGATAATAAACAGAAGTATTCTTTTTCTGCACCTGAATCAATACAGAACCCTGCACAAAATCTGTATGACCACTGGGTCATTACTTTGCTATCTGTGATCATTTCTTCAAGATCAAGCTTTCCTGAACAGAAATTTCAACACACAGCTTCACTCCAAGATGCAAGACAAGACAAAACTACTTTACGTGTTCTAGAAAAGTTGTTTCCTCATTTGATGTACCAAGAAACCACCACACGAAGATCACATAAATAAATGTTTAACCCGAGTAATCTTCACAGCTCTTTACGCAGTGCAGGTACAATGACATTTTTTAGCTATTTTCACACAACCAAGATATGAATTTATAACGGTAATGCTAACATTAACTTGTACTCATGCACACACTGCCACCCAGGTTTGTGAAATTTCTTGTGATAGCCATGAAGCAAAGAAAATTTCTCAGCTTAAGACATTCCTGGTTCTTACCTGTTTTCGTGTGGAATGGAAGCCCGTAATACCCAGCACGCTTCTGTCCACAGGCTAAGGGAAAAAAAGAAAGCCTAAATATTAGAGAGCCTTTTTTTATTCCTGAGAGAGGGTTTCATGCAATAGGTTTCACGGCCAACTTACAGAAGACAGTGGACTGGTAACAGAAGATGGAATTCTTTTAGCGTCCTATGGAAAAAATAACGCAATAAAATTAAACAGGGCACAACATAGGGAAGACTTTCATTCTTTACCGGCACACGTACTAAGTTTTATAAATCTGTGAAATCAAACAGCTGAAAAGGATTGCCGCTTACTGCCAGAGGACTTGACATCTTCTCTAGTGACTGCAGGATGCGCCGTGCTGTGGAACTCGTCACACCATAGGATTGCACGTTTGCTTGTTTAGCTTTCATTTGCCTTCTTACTGGTGTCTGAAAAAACAACACTGTAATTGTCATGCTGTTCAATTTTGAGTTTAACACACGTATATTTTATGTCCCCAGGCTACATGAACAATATAACCAATATTCCCTGATGACAGAGAAAAATGCATTCACTGAGAGTTCAAGACATAATGAAAATACATTCTGAGTTTATAGCAGTTTAACTGGGTCCCCAATACATCTTGCACAGGGGATAAAACTAAAAGAGAAATCCATATGTGTAGAAAGTAAAGATGGAAGATGTTATGACTGCCAGTGTCTCTGAAGCAGTAATCAGGAAAACAGAACTGAAGCAAAGGCTTGTGATGCAGAAAGCACTCTCACTAACACCACAGACCTTAAGAATTTCATGATGGTGCAGGCGTACCATCTTTAAATCAGTGTATACAACCATAACCAGGAATTTCTAGTTGTACTTCTCTCTTGCTTCCTTCCCCTTCCTCAGGATTACTAATAGCTGCAAATCTTTTTCTCTGTTTAGTAAGACAAAGCTCTGATTTGAACTGTAACAGATCAAAACACACTACAACGAAGAAGTAAACTATTTTACTTGCACAATTTAATTCAGCATGACAGTGTAACCACACTGTGCTTATCACACAACGTGAAAATAGGAAGCAGACTGTACAGCATATAAAAACTTAAGCAAGGCTCACAGGATCATGTAATGGTTGATCTGGGACGGGGCCTCTGGGTCTACCAGGTCCAGCCCCTGCTCAAGCACAGACAGCCAGAGCAGGGTGCCCAAGCCTGAGTCCAGACATCTTAGAGAGATCTCCAAGGAAGAGACTCCACAGCCTCTGAGCAGCCTGTATCAATGCTCCATCACCTGCACAGCACAGAAGTGCTTCCTGGTATCTACATGGAACCTCCAGCGTTCCAGTTTGTGCCCATTGCCTCCTGTCCCTGCACTAGGCACCACTGAAAAGAGCCCAGTGCTCCATCCTCCTGGCACCCACTCTTCAAGGATTTACAGACATTGATGAGATCTTCCCCTCCCCCAGCCTCCCCTGATCCAGGCTGAACAGGCCCAGCTCTCTCAGTGTCTTCCCATAAGAGAAGTGCTCCAACCCCCTCATCATCTTGGCGGCCCTATTCTGGACTCTTCCCAGTATGTTGGTGTAACCCACAGCAAACAGGAATGAGCAAGCTACTCTCTCCTTTAAAAGCCTAATATTTTGGTTCCTCTTTTCAGTGTAACCCACAGTTACACTGCAAAAACTTAAAATAACTGATCAAAGAGGGCTCCCAGCTTGCAGGAAGTTTTAAAAACAAGTTTTCAAGGTTTCCCATACATCAGAAACTTGCACTGCCCTTATTCCATGTCTGAAATGGACTAGCAGAATAGATCCAGAAAACCATGTTTCAATTTCCTTAAAGTTCCTTTTGATTTTTATTTTTCTTGTATAAAGGGCATTTTGATTAAAATACATTCCTACCAAACCTGACTCGACTTTTATTTTAGATTCACCTCTAGCTACTAAGAGTTGTCAGCATTTATTTACAGCTTCATTTCAGAATACCAAGAACCCTTAGGGGCAAATAACTCTTTTCAAGAACGATGTGAAACATTAAAATAAAAAAGAATACTGCTGTTCACCTTGAGATTGCATTTAGTCCTGCATGCTCCTCACTGGGCAGCAGTAGATCACAGGATTTGTAAAGCTCACTTTAGATATAGTAAAGAGCGAACAGCCTTATACAATTTATTCATAGCATGAGTAGGTATGATTGTGTAAGTTCTACAGATAAATATCAGACAGGTCCGACTACCATGGCTTTTGCTACTATAAACACAAGTTTTCAATGTTATGCTGTCACTGTTTTAACTGTGTGACGTTATTTTAACGTGATACAGTCAGAGGTACACAGTGGCACTCAAATGGAATATTTTTGAAGACTTAACAACAGAGAAAATCCCAACTACAAACATCTAGCTATAACAGTCATTCTTGTTCATTACAACAAATATTTACATAATAACTATTAAAAATAATTTAAATAGCAATTGCCATTTAAATTTCTACTCTTGTAGGCGGAGAGGGGAGAATAGGAGCTGTTGCCACATTCTCAGCTCCCCCCTCAAAGCTACAGTACACTACTTTAGTATTTCAACCACTATTTCTTACCACGCTGTTTTTCTCATACCTGATAAGGAGCAATTCGCACTTTTGTCTGCCTTGCAGCTGCAGCTGCTCCACCATAAGTGGTCTTTCCAGGGTAAAATGGAGAATCTCCAAGCTGGCTTGTCTTAAAGACAGAAGTGTTTCCAAGCGTCTACAGAAACACAGTATGGTAACTGGTTAGTAAAATGGGTACGCATTTAAAACGATTAAAATAAATATTGTGCAGTAC
Organism: Pavo muticus; assembly: GCA_016647715.1. Classification (NCBI taxonomy): domain Eukaryota; kingdom Metazoa; phylum Chordata; class Aves; order Galliformes; family Phasianidae; genus Pavo; species Pavo muticus. The sequence goes on from JACDJE010000017.1 coordinate 574,649, forward strand.
TTACAGGAGAGAGAGCTCCAAAAGCAGATAAATTGAATGCAGGTTTCTTTGAACTAGATGCAGAATGCTGGGAGAGGGAATGAGATCTTTCAGCTTCTGTGGACCAGAGCAGTGGTGCTGAATTATTTTTTGAAACTGCGATATCTGCCAAAAAGACACACACTGTACGTAAATGCCTCAAGTACAAAAAGAACTCCTGTTATTAAGGATCACACTGACTTGAGCTCTTTAATACAAAAAATAATCTCAACTTCAGCATTCTTTTAAGAGATCAATTTCACATATGGTCTGAAAATCAAGTACCAACTCTGAACTTGAAAACTGTTCAACACAAGTAGTTACTTTTCAGCAGTCTTAGGAAGTTAATTCTATATTTCCAATGCAACGTGTTATTTTTTTCTTTCATATCAAGATAAAAGGGAACTGCGTATACACCAGAGCGTCTGTAAGGACACAAAGTTTTTCCTGTGTTGGTGAAAGGCTGGAGGCCAGCATAGGTCATAACTGCACAGGTTTTAAACCTGAAAGATTCCCCAAAGGCTGATCTAACAGAGTTAATAATCTGTTTCCCATGTACATTTTATGAAAACACATCAGAATGCTCTAGTAGGCAAAGGTTATATTGCTAAAGCCTGGCAACATCTACTCTGAACTTCAAAAATATGTACTCCACAAAACTTGCTGAGAACGCCTCAACCCCTCTCTATACAGGGGACTAGAAAAAGCTGCAAACCTGCTGTTTGCCCTTTCACAGTGCGTTGACCAAGGTACCCATCTATATCAATACAACATTCATTTTTTATTTTAAAATGCTGTGCATTCCTTAGTGAGCTCAGCATAAAACATGGCAGCACCGACAGCGGAAGCCTTCTTTCAAGAAAGGCCAGAAAAGCAGCTCAAAACTTGTACAGTCAGAATAGTTCCTTTATCTGCTCTTTGCGAAACACAAGAAAACAACCTGTGTTTCCATTTGTCACCTGTAGTTACTCACTTTAAGTAGCTGTCTGTCGGACATTCTGAGTCACTCTTCCTTCTAAGTGATCAACCTAGCTGTCGAGCTGGAGCGAGTCACTTTCATTTGCTACCACCCCAGTTCGAAATTTACATACAACTAGCTGAAAGGAGGTAAATCAGCACTGATTTTTTGTAACATCAAGCTCTCATAAATGTACTTCCGAGCACAGTCATAGTAAAATGTTGACTGAAACAAATACTTCTAAAACACTAAAAATTCAATTCAATCCTCACTTCCAAAGCTGACATTTACTCATTTTATTTACTAAGTTGATGAGGAATATGAATGAATGCAAAGTACTTCACATTATGCAAAAATTACACTAAAAACTAAAAAGAAAATATGAAAATTACCTTTATCAGACGCTCTAGAGGAGAAGCCACTAGTTGTTGAGATGTTATCATCATCGTGCTGAGAGGTAGAATCTTTTATTTCTTTTACAAGAGACAGTCCAGGATTGCCAATGCCAAGTGTAGAAGATGTAGAGGGCTGACAAGGTGGTACAGTGGAATCTAACACGGTACAGTTCAAATGGCTCCGATGGAGAGAGGGCCTTGTTAACACAACTGAAAAGTTCAGTGCTGATCTACTCGTGGATGGTTCTAAATACAAACAGGGAGATGATCAGCTTTCCTATAGACAAGCTCATAGAAGCCAAAACCTGTTTTCTATCAACAGTCAAGCTATTGCCAAGATCTAAACACAAAAATAGAGAAGCCAAATTTAACTTCTTCCTCATCCAGATAGGGTTTCATCTGTGTGACTACAACAGCAACACTACTTGCAATTCTAAGTATTAATATCACGTTAAGAAGTGAAGTATGGGGCTTCACAACACCAGGTCCTGACTTCACGCTCAAGTGCTTTAACACTGGATCTTTCACTAAAGCAAACATACAGACTCCTTCCTCTTGCATGAAAAGCTTGCAATAAGCTTTCCAAAATTTGAGATCACGTGGCAAATTGCATACAACGTTGCTATTTATATAATCTTGGCACAAAGATCACATTAGTTTGAATACAACATGAAAATGAATGTTTGCAGTACTTTTTTTTCTTCCCAAACAAATCTACAAATCACAGAATCACAGAATCGTAGGGGTTGGAAGGGACCTCCAGAGATCATCGAGTCCAACCCCCCTGCCAAAGCAGGTTCCCTACACCAGGTCGCACAGGTGGGCGTCCAGGCAGGTCTTGAATATTCATCTCCAGAGAAGGAGACTCCACAACCTCCCTGGGCAGCCTGTTCCAGTGCTCCGTCACACTCACCGTGAAGAAGTTCTTGAGCACATTGGTGCGGAACTTCCTATGCTCCAGTTTGTGGCCGTTTCCCCTTGTCCTGTCTCCACACACTGCTGAAAAGAGTCTGGCCTCGCCACTTTGCCCCCCACACCTTAGATATTTATAGACCTGGATCAGGTCCCCTCTCAGTCTTCTTTTCTCAAGGCTAAAAAGACCCAGTTCCCTTAGCTTTCTTCATAAGGGAGATGCTCCAGGCCCTTCACCATCTTTGTGGCCCTCCACTGGACTCTTTCCAAAAGATCCCTGTCTTTTTTGTACCGGGGAGCCCAGAACTGGACACAGCACTCCAGGTCATGCCACATGTAAATGTTATCTCCTATCCATTAACTTCTGAGATTTTAAGCCAAGAGACAAGTAAGCATGTTGGCCCAAGTAACCAAACAAGCATTTTTTCCTCTGGAACCAAAGGGTCTACAAACACTGCCAGTGGCCTGGAGGGAGTGGCCTCACAGCTCCAACTTGCTAAATGAACAGGACTACTAATAAATATCTTGCCTGATGAAAGTTCACTCTCTCAGGAATCCTGGGAATTCAAATGATTTTGAGCCGCTCTCCCCTTGATACTTGCACTGAAGCTTAAACTAGCTAGTTCAATCCTCATAACCCCTGCAGTATCACTAATCAGTTCTCCAAAACATTAGCGGATTTTTTAGGGCAGTACTGCTTGAGACAGTTTATCAGCCAAGCAAGGAATACAGGCTCTAGCACACAGGTATCTCTGAGCTGAAGAAACACATTTTTCTAAAATTGTAGTAATAATTAATCTTACGCAAAAAAAAAAGAAAAATCAAAACAAATCTTAAATATAGCAAGTAACATACACAGACAGCAACATAAGCTAGCAAAGGTTCTACATGGTCCACCTGCTCCTGATCTTCTGGAGTTAATAAGTTTGCTGTGCAGCTGTTCTTACTAAAAGGTTCTTTCACACAGTTCTACAGAAAAGCCAACACGTGTTCCTCAGTCATGAAGACATTATCTATTCCTTTATTCAAACTTATTCCCAAGCTGCAGCAACACAGAAAGTAAACTCCTTGTTTACAATTAGATGACATTGGAGGCAAAGATACTTCCTCATTATTTTTGACTCTGACAACAACAGAAGCAACCAACTTTCCACATTATCTGCGATTACCTTTACGTGCTCAGACAAAAACTACTCTCCTTATTAAAAGATAAGTTCCCCCAACAGCTATCAAGGAGGAACCCAATTGAAAGCACACGCAAATTTACATAGCAGGACTACAGAACCAGTGGGAGGAACTTGATTTAAAACAAAGATGAATTTTTAATATGGCGTAGAGGCTGCAAATCTCTGCCAAGAGCCCAAATATCTTTTCAAAGACGACAGCCTAGATATTAACACATCTTAATTTTATTGAATATTCTAAAAATAACATCATAAATCACACGCACAAGTTCCCCAGCTCGCCATTAAGCTAGCAAGGAGCTTTACTAAATTGATCGAAGTCCAAAAGGTAAGCAAATAAAATTAAAAAATCAAGACATGAGAATAAATTTTTACTCTGCCGTTCTAGAATCTACTTTTTGTTTTCAGGACTTCAAAACGAATGAATGTTTTTAATTGCCTTAGGCAGTTAGACAAAGTTTCATTCCAGGTCTTCTAAAAAAAAGAAAATACAACTTAGTGCACTTGTAAATGAGTATTTTCAACATTTGCTACCTGACCAAAAGAGCACATGAAGTTAATGGATGGCTTCCAAGTTGCTTTACAACTGTATTTACAGTTTACAGCTAAGAGACAGTTTCACAAACTGTTGTTGTTTTCAGGTTTGGTTTCCTTCTTAACTTGCGGGGAAGGGGCTGGTTTTAATTACATCAAAACCCTCTTAGCAAATTCCTTTGGAAATTTAGATTCAAACCCAGAAATCTGTGAAGAAACAGAGATAACCAGAACACTGAATGATTTTTCACATACCTTCCAGGTTAATTCCTGCTGGTTCAGGTGTGACTCTCCCATCGGTCATTATGGTATCTTCATCTCCATAATTGTGATGATAATTTACTGGATTCTCTTCCTGGTTTGTAGATTCATTTGTATCTACACATTCATCTTCACTTTTATTAAAATACTTCTGTAGCCATCCTGGTACGATGTTTTTCACCGACTCCGTCATTCTGCTAATGATTCCCTGCTTGAAAGAAGAAATACTTCTTTAATTACAGAAACACAGTCAACAGCATATGCCGGGATACAATCTTCCACAGACCTCGAAGACACATGTTATACAGCAAATATTCAGAACAAGAGTAAAATGCAGGAGGTTGATCCTTAGTATAGGATTGCTATGCTTCTGGGACGCCTAGAATTCCCCTATGATTGATTCCTGACTACCTATTAATAGTCAAAGTTCTGAAGCTTCCATCGAAGTTCTCCAGCGACTTGCCAATTCACAAGGCCATCAGGAAACTCTATTACTACATAACTCTGGATCTACATACTTGTTCCACAACTCTTCCTCCACATACTCAATTGGAAACCACCTAAAACAGAAGCTCAGCAGTTATCTGCAGCGATAGTGAGGATCTAAACTAAAAGCAGGGAGTCTAAATATTTCTATTTCTTCTCATGCTGAATCACAGTAATAACACGCATCAAAAAAAAAACACTGCTGTCCTCTGAACAGTCAGTGTAACCTGAACAAAATCTTGGAAGAAATACAGCTATAGCCGAGTATCAGCTGCACCACAACAGGTATGTTAAATAGACCCCTTTTGATCAAATTTCAGTTTATGGTACATTAAAGTTTTGGACCTCCAAACACTATTGCTCCACAACTACTATACGCTTAACAGCCATTTCCATTTTGCCATTTACATCCTTTGCAATTCTTACATTCCATGTTAAAAGAATGCCTATTTACCATGGTATAGATGTTCACTTTTTCCCTATCATTCCCTAAAAACTTTAGCATCCCTTTCTGTCAAATCTCAGCCACAGGCAGAAAATGGCTTGCAGCACTCCCTCTCACACTGCTGACAGCCACAGAGCTGCTTGGCTCCTTACGCTACAAGCAAACATGAAGGCTGACTCAGCAACTCCAACACTGAAAACCAAGAAGTGACAAGAGTGAACGGCATTCAGCAAAAAATCTGTTCAGTGGTTGCTAACATGTGCACCCAGGTTTTGGCTGGTTCTGTACCAGCAGTCCTGCTCGACCACTTTTCTGGGTTTGAGAAATAGAACTTTCTAGCTGAAATTATTTGGGTGTAGAAAATTGATAATAGGCTTTGAACGTGCCGAAGTTAGTTACAGTCTAACAAAATTCTGAGATAACAACCGTGCACACACACAAAAACAACAACAAAAAACAACCACACAACCAAAATAGAAACCTGTATCACTGAAGTATTCCATAGACGACAGTGCAACGACCGAGATACGAGAATTATAAACACTGATACATTCTTGAATCCAGAGTTGAGAGGGAGGTAAGGGAAGAGGAAAGAGTAGAAAACAAAAAGCCTTTTGACAGGAAGAAAGCCATCCTAATTCACAATTAGACATTTTTCCTAATGATCTGCAATTCTATTGTTTACTTGCACAAGGACAGAATAAATAGCCGGGGACAGTTTAAACCACGCAGGATACCACGGAATAAACACATCCATCACAATTACTACATTAAAATGCACACAAGTACAAAATGCTCAGAACGTTGCTATTCTTCTCTTAAATGCTAAGCCTCAGCTTTCCTGCAGAAACCACAAATGCAGATGATGCCAGAGTTCACAAGCAGTTCAACGCAGGGTGTCAGCAGAGCGGCTCCTTCAAATCCCCCAGCCCCTCGTTTACACCTTTTTCCCTGACACATTCCACTTTTTACCAGGGCTACGAATGAAAGAGCACTGGAACAAATCATCATACAGGATAACATTTGCAAAAAAGAGCAAATGCTCAGGACGCAAATGGCATCCAAGGCAGTGTTCTTTCACAAAAGGCACTGCTTCATGTAGTGTTGCTGGAGAGTTGCTCAGACAGAGCATGGCTATTACAATAGGCCCACAGGTTTCTCTTGCTGAAGAAATCCCACCAGTACTGAGCGCTGCCGAAGATTCAAGAAGGAAGAAGCCGCAGGCATTCAGAAGAGCAAACACCCTGTCAATCTTTAGTAATCCAAGTGAGTAACTGGAGAGTCTAGCTAGACGAACAGCTAGAGATGATGTTTTATCATCCGTATCTAAAGCCAAGCTGGTCTGACCCTTTCTTGCACATGGCAGCCTTGCCACTGTTGTCCACACCACCAGCATTCTGAACCCAGGATAATCCCTTAAACCAATTCAGAAGCTGGGAGTCTCCACACAACTACAATGCAGAGAGTACTGACGGTACGTTCCAGGTTCCCTGCATGGGCATCAGCAGTCCCTCCAGGGGCGGTGCAAGGGGCCAATGGGAAACTGACTCAACAACTTGAGTTCAAGAGAGAGGAGAACTGGGTCCTGCAGAGGCAGGGCAACGAGCAGTTTTACCCACTTCCTTTTATGACAACTTACTGAGGAGAGGGTGCACAACCATCAGAGGCCATTGTCAAAAACTCCCCAATCTTCTGGAATGCCCTAGCAGAGCAGACATGAAGGACTTGCCACCTCAAGGGCAGTCTCTAACCAACTGGACTACATGATGGTGAACACGCACGTTTTGTTGTTGTTGGCTGAGTCTCCACACGCAGATCAAGGCTCCAACTCAAGAGAACACTGGATCCAAGAATGTGGTGAAAAATCTCTTTCACTTTTGTTTGGTCTATCTTTCACTGTCTTCCTGTTTCTCCCCTTAGTCTCTTTTGATTTGTTTTCTTTAGTAGCCATTGCCTAAACATGCCTCAGAGTAGCTGACTAGAAAATAATACCCATGCCAAAGTATCCTTCATCCATAATGTTTATTGTTGTTAGAAAGCTGACTAATTTTGCCTCAAGGTAGTAGACTAATCATAGTTGGAAAATTCAAATTGTTTTGTATTGCTCCTCTGAGTTGTCTGACTGTCACCTCCACAACCCCTGTGCACCAGGAACTGTCCTACTTGGGGGAATCCAAAGATTCACCTTCCTCACAACCCACTGAGTGGGATGAGACAGGCTGACAAGGATGCTGTATGCCTCATCCACAGCAGCAGCTCTCCAGAGATCAAATGTGATGCTGTCAGAAGCATGCATAGGATCATTAAGGCTGGTCTCATCTAGTCTGCCTGCCAAGCCATCCCCGCCACGTCCACTAATCTACGTCCCTCAGTGCCAAATCTACATGTTTCTTGAACACCTCCAGGAATAGTGACTCCACCACCTCCACGGGCAGCCTGTTCCAATGCCTCATCACTGTTTTAGAGGATAAATTTTTCCTAATATCCAACCTGAACTTCCCCAGGTGCAACTTAAGACCATTACCTCTCATTCTATCACTAGTTACCCGGGAGAAGAGGCTAACCCCCACCTGGCTACAACCTCCTCTCAGGTCACTGTAGAGAGAAATGAGGTCTCTCCTGAGTCTCCTCTTCTCCAGACTGAACAGTTCCCCAGTTCCCTAAGACATTCCCCATAAGACTTGTGCTCCAGATCCTTCACAGCTTTGTTGCCCTTCTCTGGACGTGCTCCAGGGCCTCAACATCTTTTTTGTAGCGAGGGGCCCAAAACTGAGCACAGTACTCAAGGTGTGGCCTCACCAGCACTGAGTACAGAGAGTGATCACTTTCCTGTTCCTGCTGGCAACACTATTTCTGATACAAGCCAGGATGCCATTTGCCTTCTTGGCCACCTGGAGACACTGCTGGCTCATGTTCAGCCAGCTGTTGACTAGCACTTCCAGATCATTTTCTTCCGCGCAGCTTGCCAGCCACACTGCCCCAAGCCTGTAGCACTACATGGGGTTGTTGTGAGCAAAATGCAGGAGCTGGCACTTGGTCTCAATGAACCTCATACAACTGGCCTGAGCCCATCAATCCATGTGGTGATCGATGCATATGGTGAAGCAAATTAAATACAAGTAAAAAGCTACCTATATTTATTTCACTTACAACTTCCAAGCTGATTTAATTAAAAAAAAAAAAAAATGTTTAATGCATCTTGCAATTCCTGGAATATATTGGACAATGAATGCAAAGCAGAAAAAAAGGAAACAACCCAAGAAACAGACGTGCTTCCTTTTGTAACAAGACATGCTTGTGGAATGCTCAACCCCTCACCTCCTCACACCACAGTTACTTACCAGGCCCTCCCTCGTCACCTGAACTCACTACACATACGCCCAGCACGCTGCCGCACAAACACTCCTCCGGTGCCAGCCCTGTGCTCAGAGGAGGGGCAGTTCTGTTGTTCCTCATTGCTACTGGACCAGGAGGCTCAGAAATGTGATAAGGCAACAGGGAGAATCCCAGCCGTGAGTAGCGGCAATTCAGTCAGTGAATACGTTTTGGTCCTTCAGCAGATTCAGAATTAACTCACTGATTTCAGCAGTTTGAGAGCTGCTCTCAGTTCCAACAGTTGTCTGCTGATGTTAAATGCACTCGCACGCTATGCTCATCCGAAAATAGCAGCAGGAAAGCAGAACAAAACACAGAACATAGAGAAGAGATCCAATAGCTTATGAATAGGTATTTACAACAGCTCTTCCAACACCGTGCATCCCAAGCACCTGCAGCACTGCTGGGTACGTCTCCACCAACACATACATGCACCACCACAGCAACAGTAACTACAGCTGCAGCTCAGAGGCACGCTGCCTTGGGATGTGACTCCAAACAAATGATGTGCTGTAGGCACCCAAGAGTAAACAAGCAGGTGTCCTAATTCACTACTTTAAAACACCATTTTCTGAAAGGGTTTATATAAAGAAATAAAAACCGATAGGTTTCAGTTACAGTTTGACTTTTGAACTTAAAAACAGGCCATTTCTCGGCAATAATTATTTATTAACTGGACAGTTTTTCTAGCTCCTTCGGGATCTCTCACATAGCAGTGGGGGCAAGAGAGATGGCAGAACTAGTCAGAAACAATGCGTTACCGGAAAACATGGGTTTCTGCAATTGAGTTGATTTCAATCCAAGAGGCTTAAGTAAATCCCACTGTACAACAAAGGATGTATTAAATAAAGAAAAAAAAAAACCACAGAAGGGGTACATGCTAACACAAACTCCTCAGAGATGTGAAAAGCACAACCTGACAGAAGAGCTAATTTCTACTTCCCTCTACACACACCTCTAGGAGCATCAAGGCCAACTCAGATTTTTTAATATTGCTTCCCATTTCAAAGCTCAAGCTCTTAAAACACACAAATCACTAAGTCCTCAAAAAGAAAACCTGCACCTGAGGGTGAAGTTCAGTGAGAAGCGGCACTTCCCACCACCACTGACAGAACTCGGGCTCCCTCCATCCCCCACATTACCCGGTGCCAGCTCTGGCGCAGCAGGCTGCTCTCCTTACTAGCTGAATTTGTTCATCTGGCAAAAAGCACATGTTTCTCTGCTGGACTAATGAGTTCAGCTGGCGCAGTGCAACGAAAATGGCTCAGGAGAAAGAGAAAGATTGGGCAGCAGGACAAGAGAAAGAAGCAGCAAGACTTCTCCCTTCCTTTGACCAAATATGCACAGATACGCAGCCATGAAACATCCATATCAGGGCTGTATCGAACTGACTCAGCCAAAATTTCACCTACAGCTTGCAACAGCTCACCATTTGGTTACAGTGATGCTAGTGCAAAAGCAAGGATAGAAATGGAAACGTGACATTATTGTCTCCTGCAGCAGCACAGATGCAGACTGGCTTCGAACTTGCTGTGCTCTTTTCCTTTAGGGAGTGGTTTCAGTCTGGATGTAGGACAGCAGTTTGATATTTCATTTAGAAAACAGACAATAAAACTTATGACTTAATAAGAACAATATGTTACAGGAATGTCATCAATTATACAACAGTGGAAAAAAACAACCGTTTTATTTAAGGCAACTGGACTAGTACAAATTTACTTCTAAAGACCGTGAAGAAGGGCTTATGCTTCCAGATGCCAGTACTTCCTTCTTATTGTGTGAAACGAGCCTTTCTTAGCCTAGCTCTAGAATGGACATCGGGGACACTAGTGCTGTTCTGCATTCTGGCACTGCCTGCAGATTTCCAGCAGGAAGACAACAGCCCATCATTATCACTTCCATCCGAGTGCAAAAAGCCAGCGTGTGCTCCCGTAGGTAAACCGGCATCTAACCCACGATAGGTTAAATCCTAGTGACACCAAACAGTTTTATCTCCAGTTTAGTCCACACCTGCAGCCGACGCTGCAATCACATTTTCAAAAGAGGGAGCAAAGTACAGGACACCTCCCTTCTTGGTACAAGCGCGGTGCTCCAGCCAATCCTCAGCAGAAATCAAGAGATGGTGCTGCAAATTATGGAGGGGTAGACACTGAGACCTATCAGCATCATGAACAAAAATCAGGACTAAGGAGACAACCTGCACACGCAACTTTATGAGCCGCCTTGAACGAATTCATTCTTAATCTAAGAAGGGGCTATCGGTATAACATTTCTTACTGAAAGGCTGCTGCACATACACTGTGTCTGCAGCACAGTTGCAAAGGCCTTAATTCTACCAACCAAAACACAGCTCAGATGGCTTTTTTCTTTTCCTGTAAGGGTACGCTACGGTCTAAAGAGCTATTTTTATTCAACAAGCACAACATCATCTAAAACAACGCATGGTACCAGTGTAGCAAACCCTCACAACCACACAGATAAGAAGTCTGAATTGTCCAAAGTTAAAATTATCAAAAAATACACTTCCCAAAGCGCCAGATGGTCTTTACAAGGCCATTAGTACAAGCTATCAGATTTAGCAAGATGTATGGTAACAAACATTTATATTTAGGATTTAAATAGAGTTCAGGCATAAAATCTTATTTATAGATATTCTCTGTACAGTAAGACATGATTCATTACTGTATTTCAACATGATCAAAGATATCTGCCAAAAGAAATGGCAACCTTTCTGTTCCCCCCCTTTACAGGAAATAAGTCTATGCATACAAACGTATGCTTTCCATGCATCATATCACATTCTATGCATCTGCTACCTCTGATAATATACTTGACTCCCAGCAATTAATTAAACAATATTTGCACTGCCACTTTGCCTAAACGCACCCACAAGCTACAGCTCTGAGTAAAGAGGACACGTTATGTGGGTAAACTACAAGCAAGAGCAGGCCAAATCCCACAACAGCTTCTGAAGCAATGGTTAAATGCCATTCAAGGGCAACTCACAGCTTGCTGATGCTCGTCTCCATGTCCAATGTTTTCTAGTGCAGACGTTACAGATAACTTGAAGTGCTCTCTGTCACTTTGGAGCAGCACTCCAGAGTAAATCAAACTCATAACAAGCAGATTGGAACTACATTTTTTCATTGTGTGTGGTGTTAATAAAAGATGGCCAAGTACTCTTATGCTCTGAACGACTACTTCGATCCAGGCTGATCTGCAAATTGAGCTGATAATAGCATACGCTAGTGTGCACGAAAAATCTACTATGTCAATCCTGTTATACACTGAATCTTTTTTTCTTATACATCAGCTTGACCTTGCAAGTCAAAACTAAGTAATCAAAGAAATCACCTTTAATTATTCTCTGTGCTCACCTGAAAGTAAGCAAAACTCTAAGCCTTCTTACTTTTGAAGCATCATACATCAGTGCTGCTTAGTATGTGCAAGTTAGATCTCACAATTCAACTGAGTCAGCAGAACCCGCAATTAAACAGGGCAGGAGAGTTTTTAAAACTGTATTACATTTGATCCTGCTGCACGCATTTCTGACCAGATTTAAGACAAACTAAAACGCTGACTCAGACACAGCTGCTTTAGCTGCAGCTAAATATGGTCATATTCTTTGACATTTTAAGCTAATATTCTGAAACGGTAAAGCCAACATAGGTTCACCTCTGCTGCAGGGCAGTAATCTCCAGCAAATAGGGGCGGCAACATATTTCTGGCCACATGTCTTCTCCACAGTTCATCAGGCAGAATCAAGAGCACCTTGCAAACATAAGTGGATCTCTAAATACCATTCTCTTATCATTAACACAAAAAAAAGACTGTCACTGCACAGAGACTTATTCAGTGGCTGTAAATAATAGCATATAATTCTACAATCTGTATGTATTCTACAGCTCTGCGCACTAAGTTTAATAACAAATACTTAAGGCTGACATTACGGCAGTTGTGATATTAGAATTACCACATGCCTGGTGCAGATGAACGGTTTAAATCTTCGGTTGGTCTTGGAGATGACCAGAGGTAGAGCACTAACAGGGGAAGGAGCCGCGAGACCCAATTCATGCAGAAAAGAATATGACTCAAAACAGAGCTATAGCTTCAAAGCAAAGTCAGCTATTTTTTCAGGACACACTTGCACAACTCCTTCCAACAGCAGAGCTATGGAGACAATAATAAACAACCTTACCAAGGAGAAAGACAATTTTCTGCTGGCGCAGGTATTTGCAAAGCAAGCATGTGCGTTAAAACTGTAGCTTTAAGCTTAGCGCTAGAGGTGTAAACATTAACACACACGTTTTTTCCCGCAACAAAAGTAGAGATTATCAAGAGCTTATGCTTACTTTAAAAAGATGGCAATCACAACCATGCCAAGCACATGCACAGACACTATAATTAAATGCAAAGTGCAATTATAAGATGAGTTGCAGAATCTCAAAAGGAACTGCCGCCCTGAAAACGTCAGCGCTACTGCCCCAACACAATAGCTTTAGCGCTGTGCTATTTCCTAGACAGCAGAAAAATAACTTCAAGCCTTCTCTTGTCAAAAGAAGGGGAATATATCTGTAATCTCTCCAATAACAACACAGAAAAGCAAACATTACAGTTGAGAGGATCTTTTAATTAATAAGCATTTTTGTAAAGTAGTCTACAATACCACAATGACAAATACTGTATCAGCAAGTTGCAAAATGACTTTTGCTTCAGGCAGCCAAACAAGCTAGTTCCTACTCGCCTTGGCCCCATTTTCAGATGACCCATCTGCCTTGGCTTGAAAGGGCTCAGGGTAATCTTCCAGTGCCGTTCACTAACAGAGGTGAGGGAGTAACAACCTGAAGTGGTGACACATAGCTGCGAGTAACACCAGCTTCAAGTGCCTCAACTGTTAGCAAAATTAACATCTCTTTAGCTTAAAAAATGAACGTAAATCATGCCTTCGATTCAACAGCGAAACAGGTAGAGAAGTCCTGTGGGCAAAAGGAGAAAGCAAGTCCAGGCTTTAGTGCAAAACTATTTGGAATAAAAAAAACAACCAGAACGTAGTGACATGAATGGGGGATCCATGGCACAAGACATCGGTACAAGGGAAAGTAATAAAAATGTCCAGATTTAGGAGAGTTACTCATGAAACTGAATAGATGAACTACTAAACATCTTAACAGGTAATAAAAAAAATCTACCTCATAGCTAAAATTCTTCATTAGAAAAACATTACAGGCATCAAATAATTCTTCGGTCTCAGACGTGTATATTAGGTTACAAAAAGCACAAAGGAGAGTTTTCGTCATGTTGTCTTTCTAGTGCACACCAAAGGTGCATATTGGGGTATACCTTCAATCGTGCTTCTATAAATACCACTGTTCAACAGTTCCTAACTGTACAATCACTACTCGATTAATACTGGATGGATGACACAGAACACTAAAAAATAGAAAAAAAACAACAGAGCTTTTACAATTACACAGCAGCAAAATGGGAAACTACACTGCACGACCAATCATTAAAAATACAGAGGATCCTTTTAAAAAATGGTCTGGAAATCGCAACCCTACAGAAGTCTCTTTAGCAGTGCTCTTCTTCAGGGCAACCCTGCAATTTACTCTAGATAAAATGCAACGGCATGATAGAAGTGTTATTTCTTTCCTCAAAAAGCAGCACTGCCCTTAAGACACTTCCCTGAACAAAAAGGATTGTGCACCTGAAGTAATGTTGGCGTTTATGCTGAAAGCACACCTGCATGGTCCAACAGCAGCAATGCCAGAGGCTGCACAGCACCTCAGGTTATCTTGTCCAACTCAGAGAAAGGACAGGAAAGTGCAGGCTGCCAAGCCAAGGGCTGCGTCCATCAGGGCTTCAAGCATCTCCAAGGATGGAAACCTCTCTGAGAAGTTCTTCCAACACATCTACTCTTGCAGACTATGCTACAATGAAAAAGAATGTCCCATTTTGAAACTTCAGTTCATTGCCTCTTTACCTATTGCTACGACCGTCCAGAAACGGCAAAAGGAACCCCATCCCACCTTTCCTATACTCCTGATGGGCATTTGCTGACAGCAGGTCTCCCCTTCACCTCCCCTTCCTAAGGTGAACACATCCAGCTCTCAGTCTCTCCTTGTTCTGTGTGTCCCAGCCCTAGCCATCTTGGTGGCTCTCAGCTAGATTCACTCCAGTATGTCAATGTCTTTTCTTTTTGTCCAGCTTTGGCAACTCCAGTACACAGCACTCCTGGATGTACGGTACAGAGGGGAACAATCACCTTCCCCAGCCTCCTGCCCACAAACTTACTACTAATACTGCCCAGCACACAGGTGGCCTCCTCCGCCCCAAGCACATGTTACTGACACGGGTTCAACTTGCAGTCCAGCAGCTTTGGGGAGTTGTTTTGTTCCAGATGAAGGACTTTCTTGCTTTCGTCATAGAATCATAGAATCATTCAGGTTGGAAAACATCTTCAATATCATCAAGCTGAATATACATAAGCCCATTGGGCCCGACTGGACTCACCTGAGTACTGAGGGAGTTGGCAGACATTATAGCTCTCAACAATTCACCAAAGGTCATGGGAGCCTGGGGAAGTCTCCACTGACTGGAAGCTAGCCAACCTCATACCCAGCTACAAAAAGGGCATGAGCCAAGACCCAAGAAACTACAGACTTGTTAATCTAACCTCAGTGCCTGGAAAAGTTACAGAGATTATCCTAGGGAATATAGAAAGTGATTTAAAGAACAAAGCCATGATCAGACATAGCGTGGGTTCATCATGCGTATATCCCGCCTTAGTAATCTGACATCCTTCTAGGGTAAGGTCACCCACTTGGTGGATGCAGGGAAAGTGGTAGATGCAGTCTTTCTGCATTTCAGTAAGGCCTTTGACAGCATCCTTCACATCACCCTTCTGGACAAACTGTCCAATGGTGAGGTGAACAGGTTCACACTGCACTGGAGGATGAACTGGCGGAATGGCAGAGTTCAAAGGGTTGTAGTGAGAGGGACTACACCTGTCTGGCAGGCGTACACACTGTCTTACCAGCAGTGTTCCCCAGGGCTCAATTCTAGGGCCAGACCTGTTCAATATTTACATCAGCTATCTGGATGCGGGACTGGAGTGCATCCTTAGCAAGACTGCCAATGACAGTAAGCTTGGAGGTGCTGCTGGTTCCCTGGAGGGACGAGAAGCCTTGAAGAGGGATCAAGATAGACAGGAGCACTCGGACATCAGCAATGGCACGAAGTCCAACAAATGCAAGTGCTGAGTGCTGCACCTAGGACAGAGCAATGCCAGACATGTGCAAAGACTGGAAGAGAAGTGGCTGGAGAGTAGCTCAGCAGAGAGGGACCTGGAGGTGCCGGTGAGAGCAGGTTTAGCATGAGCTGCAGCGTCTGGAAGCCAGGGGACAAAGTGCATTGTGGGGTGCATTAAGCACAGTACAGCCAGCGGGTCAAAAGAGGTGCATCTCCTGCTGTACTTAGCGTTGGTGCAGCCTCACCTTGAATACTACGTGCAGTTCTAAGCTCCACAATATAAAGATATATTTAAATACCTGAATGCATCCAGAGGAGGAAAACAAAGCAGGAACAGGCTTCCTACATAGGTGGTTGATGTACCACGACTGTCAGTGTTCAAGAAGAATTTGGATAGTGCTCTCAATAACATCCTTTAAATCAAAACATCAACCTGACCTACCAAGACCCATCACTAAACCATGTCCTTAGTGCAACGTTCTCACATCTCTTAAATGCCTCCGGGGGCAGTGAATCCAACACTTCCCTGGACAGCCCATTTCAGTGTTTGATCACTCCCCTATGAAGAAATTCTTCACAATCTACCCAATTCATACCCAATCTAGACCTCCCCCATGCTATCACTTACATCCTACCACTTGTCACCTGAGAAAAGATGCTGGAACCCTCCTTGCTGCAGCCTCCTGTCAGATAGCTGTAGAAAGCAATAACATCTCCCCTCAGCCTCTCCTTCTCAACACTGAACGGCCCCAGTTCCCTCAAAAAGACATATTTTCTACTCTCTTCACAAGCTTCACTAGTCTTCCCAAGACACCCTTAAGCAACTTTGTTTCCCTTTCATAGTGAGAGGCTCAAAACTGAATTGCACACAGATGTGGAGTCCTCAGTACAGGAGACAAGAACCTGTTGGAGCACATCCAGAGGAAGGCCACAAAAACCTGAGGACAGGCTGAGAGAGTCGGGGATGTTCAGCCTCTCTTCAGGGAGACCTGATAGTGGCCTTTCAGGACGGCTCTAAGAAAAAAGGAGACAGACCCTTTAGCAGGGACTGTTGTGATAGGATATGGAGAAATGGTTTCAAACTAAAAGAGGGAAGATTTTGATTGGATATAAGGAAGACATTTTTTACAATAAAGGTAAAGAAGCTGCCCATAGCGGTGATCAATGACCCATCCCTGGAGACACCCAAGGTCAGGCTGCACAGGGCTCTGCAACCTGATGTAGCTGAAAGTGTCCCTGTTCATTGCAGGGGAGCTGGACTAGGTGACCCTTAAAGGCCCCTTCCAACTCAAACGATTCTATGACTGTAAGATTTGAGATGTGCATCACTAACATTGCATAGAGCAGGACAATCCCTTCCCCAGTCCTGCTGGCCACCCTATTTCTGATGCAGACCAGGATGACATTGGTGTCCTTGGCCACAATGACGGCTCACGTTCAGCTGGCTGTTGACTAACACCTCCAGTTCCTTTTCTGCTGAACAGCTTTACAGCACACTTTCCCCAGCCTGTACCGCTGCATGGGGCTGTCGTGCCCCAACAACACGAGGTTCCTGCCAGCCCATTACTGTCAAGAAACCTCAACAGCAGCCTTGCCTTCAGCATTTGGACATTCCCCCCTTACATTTGCTATCATCCAGGAACCCACTGGGGGTTCGCGCCCTTCTCTCATCCCTGTTGCTTACTAAAGACATAAAACAGAATTAGTCCAAATATCAACCCCCAGGAGATTCTTAACAATTGGCTGTCAGTGTCTCTCAGTACCACCGATCACAACCCTTTAAGGCCAATGGTCCAGCTAGTTTTCCAACCACTCGGCGGTCTACTTGATGAGCACATATTTTACCAACGTGTGTACACGAATAATACAAAGACCATGCTGAGGGCCTTGCTGATCTCCAGGTGAGCCACGCTGACTGAGCCAGACATCCATCCCGCTTGTGTTAAATTTGTTACACAATGCTGCGGTAGCACTCACACTGATCCAAAATAGCTCTGCTCAAACTTTTTCAGGTAAGCAGAAGAAATTTGGTACTCAGTCTTCTGAATCAGCAGCTCAGTTCCTGCACAGCAGGGAAGCAAGAACCAACGCTAATTACTGACTGGAGGAATAAATAACGCAGAGGAAATGATGAGCCGCTGGCAAATGAAGGCAATGTCAGTGTCCCAGCTAAGGGACAATTCTTTCATCTACTTTAACATCTTCAGTCTGAAGCCACCGCTCACTAATATTGCTCTTCTCCAATACTTAATAGCCCCCACGGGCTGTTGTGAAAACACTCTGCAAGACAGAAAGCAAAATATTCATAAAACGGGACAGCAGTGAGATTCTACTGTTTGCTGTACCACTGACAGTACTGCTAGCTTAAGTGAGGGAAAACTGTCTGCATCTCAGCTAAGGTCTTCCCACCAGGATACATTCTTTGCTTGTGATGCCAGTCCAAAGCCAAGTATTAAATTTAACATCTGTTTTGCTGATACAATTTGATACTGCTGGAACAGAGACAAAACATCATTTAAGGATGACACATTAAACATTTATTAAAGTTTACAGGCATTTAGCCCAACGTGCTAACCTGCTACTAAATCAAAACTAGCAGAGAGAGACACACAAGTATAAACACAACCACCTAAGCACACTTCGAGGTATAATCCTATTGATAAGAATTCAACCAATAGTCACATACTTGCTCAGCTCCCTATGGACACTCTTAATAGATTAGAGATTTTTATAGATTAATATTTTCCTTTCTAAGATTTACGACACGAGAACTAATTTACATTACTCAACAGGATATTCTAGGAACTCTTTGCATGAATTTCAAGATTTCATCCCCAAATAAACCCAGCAGTTTATAAAACTCCTGCCCACTGCCTGCAGGCACTGCACACCAAGAAAATCCCAGGCATAAATCAAGTTTATAACTGGCCCTTCTTCATTACAGAATCAGGTGATAATGTAATGATTTAGGCATTGCTGCACACAGTATAAATTCCTGATCCCATAGCTACTCTGTCCTTACGTGACATCGCACGTGACTCTGAACTTCACCCATCCAAGCAGAGGTGCTTTATGATGAGGGACCCGCAGAAAATGCACCTCTCCTCTTTCTGGTATCATCCCAAGGAAGTCAGAATCAGACTAATCACAAACATGTAGCAACTTCTGCTGGTTTCTTCAATGAAAGCGTCGAGATTGTTCTGTTTTAAACCAGGGTAGCATCGCTACGAATACATAATAGAACATACATACATACATATATATATATATGTTTGAGAAAAAGTAAAAACCACCACAAGTTTCAGCCTACAAATATGATGGCCAGTTACCAAAAGCCTCAAATTTGAAGCTTAACATAAGCATACAGGTTTACAGGAAGGTTAAGAAGACTTCTCAGGTATAACTGGTTAGCTTTTCCTTGCACTTAAATCTTCTTGCAGGAGTTTAAAAATCCAGGAGAGTCCAAGTTCTCCAACATTTCCATTTGAATGACTGATTAGCAAATAAATAATAACCTCAAAGGTTATTTGCATCTCTTCTCCTCTAATGACAATTTTGAATCTCTGAAGCTTACCTATATTCTACCTGCAACAGAATGGCACCATTCCGGGCTCATCAGTACACATATACAAAAAAGCAAAGCTAAACCTAAAACTAACAATAAAAACACAGAGATATCATACAGAAGCTGTTTAATAAGTTAATAACGTCAACAGTCATCCCATTAACGTACTCACCCTAGTAATTGCAGTCATCAGCCTATCTAAATGACCAGGACAACCCCGCATTTAAAGCGCTTCTGGCCACATCCGGAAGATGAAATCCACATGCCAGGCACAACAGCTCCCTTGCCCTACCATACTTAGCCCTCAGAGCAAAGACATGACTTTAAGCCAAGTGTCCAAACTCTTCAGGTGGTGCAGAAGGAGGATGGATGTTTCAGCACGAGACGGCTGAGTGAACAGGTAGCATGCCAAGTATGGCATTACCTAAAGTCAACACAATCAGCACGGAGCTGTCGTCATTCAGCCATCAGGGAAACCCAGTCGCTGGGAGGGACTCCTAAATTCTACCTCCAGAATGCCTACCCCAGAAATACAGGAGGGCCCTTTTGTCTCTGAGGATTGCCAACCTCGAATCCTTCACAGTGGGCGAGTCTGTACCACCTTTACTTAGCAGTGCTGCTACTTTTCGAGGGAAAGCACCAAGGCTTCAGTTCCTTCACTAGTGGGGCAATCAGCATCCGTATCTCCATCCCCCAGGACAGCACACAAACTGCAAGTCACCAGTGTTCTTCTCCAGGCAGCATCTGTTCACCTCTCCTATTACGGCTGATTTTTAAAAGGCACTAGACTTGAAAACAAACAAACAAAAACATAATGAAGCATGGCTCTAAAGATTAATCATCAAGCATACGGGCAGGAAATAATAGGCTTCTGACGCTTGTTGCAGGAACATCTAATGTAAAACGAGTAACAAGTATTGAAACCATGGACCAGAGCCTGCACACCTCCATTCTTGGAGGGCAGCATTTTCTTATATATCCTCTTTCTGGCTCAGTGAATCATGCTTTCTTTTTCTGGATAGCAGCGCAGCTTCAACCAGGAGAACTGAAGATAACACGCAGCTTGACGACTGGGATATCTGCCTGGAAAGTGGAAGATGTAGGCTGATTGCTCCAGGCAAAAAAGGAAACTGAAGCAGGGTCTACCACATTCTGAACAAACGCTTTAACTAATAGTTTTTAAAAAGCATCAGCACCTCCTCTTGCAAATGCCTTCCAAAGCTGTCACTGTATTTTGTAGAAGAGCGACTGCAGCATGTATTGGAGACGATCGGAGAATTCCCACCTGACAAAAATCCCCAGGAACTACAGTTAAATAACAACACCCAGAAAGCAGACAGCAATGAACTACGCATCCCGCTAATCATCCCTCATACAAGTGGGAAAAAGTAATGAATTAGATTTCCCAGAGACTCAAAGCTGTCAGCTACGCTGCCCACAGCGCCCAGGCACCCTCAGAGCTTCATGGCATGAGACCGAGGGTTTTCAGGGCCACAGTTTTGACCACAAGCATCTCAACCAGGTCTACTCTCAGTGAATCTACTTAATGATAAAAGTTGGAACGGGAAGATCAGAATCAGAGGTATAACTTCAAGATAAAATCGCGCTGATTGCTTTCAGGTCCTCCCAAACTCATCCCTGAGACTGATAAATCACAGAACCTCTCTGGAGAGCGAACGTTATATTGAAAACAGGAACATATGTTCATTAATCTCAATTTCAACTTCGTTGTCAGTTAGCTACCTACCTGGAGCTCATTCTTTTATGTAATACAAGTTTACACAATTCATACGGTTAAAAAGCCATTCACTATAATAAGCACACCTCTCAGTCTGCCATGTACTAACTCACTACAGTTTTCCCCTCCGACAAGCTGCTGTTGATCTGCCCTACAGGTTGGCTCTGCAGCACCCACTACCAGGGCAGAACCCACAGACACAGAATCATAGAATGGCCTGGGTTGAAAAGGACCACAATGATCATCTAGTTTCAACCCCCCTGCTATGTGCAGGGTCGCCAACCGCTAGACCAGGCTGCCCAGAGCCACATCCAGCCTGGCCTTGAATGCCTCCAGGGATGGGCATCCACAACCTCCTTGGGCAACCTGTTCCAGTGCGTCACCACCCTCTGAGTGAAAAACTTCCTCCTAATATCTAACCTAAACCTCCCCTGTCTCGGTTTAAAACCATTCCCCCTTGTCCTATCGCTATCCACTCTCATAAACAGCCGTTAAACATCCATCCCCCAGCACGCATTTGTGCAGGCTAAACAAACCTGCTGAGAAACGCTTCGAGATATCAGACAATAGCAGGGCTAGAAAGCCATCTCTGCTGATTACTTTAAACACAAGCGTGAAGCTTATCAGATATCGACACAGTACCAGCGCAGGAAATACATGGCAACTTCAACGCTCATTCACTAAGAGCTTTCAGCATTCTGTCAGCACGGCGATGCTCCACACAAAGTGCTGGCAGCCTCACATGGACAACGTCGCTCAGTCAATGGAGCGTGCAAGACTCAGCGCTCCTCCAAAGAACAGGACGCGGATCATGCAGAAGCACACGTGGAACGCTCCCCGACTTCCGTGCACGGCACCCAGCGCCGTCGCAAGCGTTACTAATGGAACAGGCGCGAGGTCTGCCCGCACAGCCAACTCCAGGCGCCGCGAGCACGTGAGGAAGGCGCCCCGAAGCCCCCAGGCAGCGGGCACCAGCAGGCTCCCCGCCCGCGCCTCGGGCCGCTCCGCGAGGCTGTAACCTCACGGCCTTTGTTACCCACCCCCTCCGCGCCCCGGGCCACACACGGAGCGTGGGGCGGGCGGCGAGGGGGAGGGAAGGGCCGCTCCCCTCCCCGCGCCCTCCCGCCGGGCGGCGAGGCCTCTCCCCCACCGCTCCGCTCTCCTGCCGGTCCCGCCGCCGGCACCGAGGGGAACAAAAGGGGCCGCCCGCCCCGGGCCCGCCCCCGCCCGCCGCCTCGCACGTGGGGACCGAGAGAGGGGCGGCCCCGCTCCTCCGTTCCCCGCCGCGCCTCACCTGCCTGCTCCTGCCGTACGGAGGCTTCACGGCGCCCAGGTGGTACCGCCGGGTCCGGATCTTGCCGCCGCCGCCGGCTCCTCCTCCCGCTCCTCCGCCGCCGCCCGAGGCCATGCTGGGACGCGGCCCCTCGGCTGCCCCTCGCCCCGCCGGGCCGCTCCCCCACTCCGCGCTGTCACCGCC
>JACDJE010000017.1:597530-741008 GCA_016647715.1 Pavo muticus
CCGAGCCGCTGCGCCCCGCCCCCACCCCCCTCCAGGCTCCGGCTCCGGCTCTGACCAACCACACGGCGCCTCCTCGTCAACCGGACGCGCCGCTGCGTCATCCGGCCGCGACGGACCGGCGTGCACCGCGCCGCGGGGGGGCGGAGCTGCGCGGGAAATCCCGGCGCGAGCGCGGGGCACGTGGGCTCCTCGCACGCAGGGCGGGGAGGGCAATTAAAACGCACGGTCATGGCGTCACAGTCCGGGTGGGGAGAAAGGCAGGGCCTGGAGCGCGGCGCGTTCTTCCTCGAAAGGAAAAACGCCTTTCCGTTGTGAATTGGAAAAACAGAAAATATTTAATTGTCCCTTTGTATTGTCGTGATGCTGAAAGGGCAGGTCTGTGGCCCTGCGGCCCGTTTAGCACACTGGTATGGGGGAGTGGGCGGAGCAGGGAGGCATAGCACCTTCGTTGCGCAGAATTCAGCACAAACGTGCATCTTCAAGTACAGAATGTGCTAAAAATTGCATAGAATGAGATGGTGATCATAGAACGTCTTCAGGTGGAAGGGACCCAGAAGGTGACTGAGGCCATCGCAGGGACTCAGTGGCAGAGCCCTTAGATTGCTCACACTCCCCTCACCTGTCTCCACCCAAAGTCCACCCGAGGGAAATGCCGACCAGTGAGCAGCAAAGGAACTGCTGCACGAAGAGTCTCAGTCAGGAGTTTTGCACTAAATCTCTGCTTCTTGTTTCATCCTTGATTTTTTTTTTTTAACCTCTCTCTGGTGTTTTCCCAGTTGTCCTCCAGGATTTGGTAGCTCTCTTTTCCTCAGTCATTGCCTCCACTGCCATACAAAGGACTTCTGAAACCCCTGGTGAGCAGAATTACTTGCCAGGTGGTTCACCTCACACACTGCACTTTCAGAGCTTTCTTCTCCCTCCTGCTGTCAGTATACCTTCAGTTGCAGCAGGATGGCTCGCATCAACACCCTCCCTCCAGAACTTGGAAAACCTCATCTTTAGTCCAGGACATGATTATCATACTAAATTCTAACTTAACAGGAGAAGGGTTTCACAATGGATTTCCATTTTGAGAAGAGCAAGATTCACAAAGAGACAAACTACCCTTTAATAACACACTGAGCAGAGAAAATGCTGACTTCTGGAATGGCATCTCCTTGGGGAACTGACTAAAATCACATCTGTGTTGGCTATCTAATAGCCAGGCAGAGGGAACTCTATTTTACCTTTTTCTCAAGCATGCTAACTACGTTAAGGTAACCACATTATGGTAACATGATTTGCTTTTCCAGCTCAGCATCAAAGGCAGCTACGCTGTTTTCTCTGTAAATTCAAATGCTGCTTTATTTATTTCGCTTCCATTTTTCTTATTTAGAACAATTTCTAAACAGTGACAGGCCTTTAATGACACTCATGACTCAGGAATATTTGCAAATGTAGTCAGTGTCCATTAACATGTGTCACTTAAGTTAATTGTTGCTAAAAGTGAGCCAAAACAAAAAGGCAAATATATATATATATATATGCATCCAGCAGAATAATAGTGATCATCACCATTTGATCAATCTTCCCTGTGAGTTATATCTGCACGTTACTTTGAGGTAGCGCTAGAAAGAAGCAGTTGGTCCAGAGCATCCCTGCAAAAAGAAACATTCATGGCTTAAGTACCATTTACTCTTCATGCATCCTTTTAAGAACTCTTTAACCTTTCTTGACAGTTGCTTTTTCCTTGCTCACTGACTACGAGATTAGCAGTAGCCCCTCAAGCCTTCCTGATCAGAGATAGGAAACAAAACACTATTCTTGAAGAAACTAGCAGTTTGAGTAAAGGTACCCTCTATTGCAGCTGTATCCAATGAAAAGAGTTTATGAAACCAGTACTGGATATTCTTGTAGAAAACTTCAAAACAAAAATAAACACCAGTTCAGCTGGGTGAAACAAAACAGAACTAGAAGCAAGCTATAGTGGGGTTGAAAAAGTGTATATATATATTTTAATTTAACAAGTCTGAAGCAAATCTCGCTGCCATCACATCTTTGCAGATCTGATAAACTGGCAGCAGACACCCGCATGATGTGTTCAGCTAATAAAGGCTGGCAGTTATCAAACAGCTGTGAGTTTACTTAGTAAAAAGACTCAGCAAAGCACTCTAGCCGTTTTGGTGCAATTCCATCTTCCCGTACTTGCCATTCACTGGCAACAGCACAGGAAGAAGCCTGCCACTCTCTATGCTCTTATGGTAAAGAATTGTACTGCACGCACTATCCCAATCTCATGTACATACTCCTAACAGGAAAGAGGAATAGGCCACTAAGTCTCAGGAGACAGAAAAAGAGGTCAGAAAACTGTTGTAGAACAGTTGCACACCAGCTGCAACCAACACCCTCTTCCTCACCTCATTTCTGTTTGTGTTGACTGCAAGAGAATACACTCCTAACATTTTTCAGATCTGGAGCACTAATGGCCCAAGCAATTCTCATTCACTGAGCTACAAAAAAATAGTACTTTCACTATCTAGGCACTTTATAGGCCAGAACAGAAGGAGCATGTATCTGAGAACAGTCTCTAACACAGAGCGTAAAGACTGTTGGGAAATGAAGTCTACACAAAATGAGGTGGCCACAGACTTTTTTTCCTGAGGTTCACATACTTTGGTCATACACCATCACTGTATCAGACTAAGTATCACATACCTTCATGGGCCCCTCATTACACAGTTCACATATTATGGACCAACTTTGCTAATACAAAAAAAATTAGCACAGATACTTCACAGTATTTGTTAGGCCAACAGATATCTCTAATATCATATTTTTGGCGGATAACAACAAATGTTTTCATAAAGTAATGAAGGCAACCTAAGTACAGGGTTCAGTGATGCTATGCAAACCTTGTCAAAGCAGTGTTATTATGCAGGCACAGACCTGGAAGCAGTCTTGCTGCTAGTAAGGATGCTAGATATAAAATCCTTTGCTTAGCTGACCAATTTGTACTTGTAAGTTCAAGCACCACAGCTATGTACAACTGAAGTAGCAAACCTTTGTAAGTTTTTGAAGCTTTAACATTGCCATCCATATTCAAGAAGCCTAAACCTACTGTCTTGAGTTTCTCCCCTGCTCAGTCCCTGAAACAACTCCATATATGCACACAAGCAAGTTATTTCCCTCTAGATTCTCTCTGCTTCATCTTTCACCTCTACCTGAGGTCATGTTCTTGTTACTAAATCCCCTCCACCTAATCCTCCAAAGACTCACCAGTTCACACAGGGGAATGGCCCAACAAATTCCTGTACCTAGATCCAGTGCTCCTCTGCTTTGGGGAGAGCTAGCTGCAGTTGCTGAAACTGACGCCACTACCCTTGCCTTCCTACATGTATACCTGCACTAAAAGCAGGAAGAATGCATTTCTAGTAGTCCAAAGGCCTCTTCTGTTTCAGAATGTCCTCACTCCATGGCAAGACTATGACAATACTACCACCACAAGTTAAACAGTGAAGAAAACAGAGGGAATTTCCAGTCATCAGCTCATTCAATAGCACATAGCTTATAACCACTACTTTCATTACCTGCATCAAATCATAACCTACACCATGTCACAAAAAAAGGCTGGAGAACTTGATTCTTGCCTGCCATCACAACAGTTAGATTTCCCCTACAACACACACAGTAGTATCAAACTGTCTCACCTGGCTTTAGCTGCTTCCACAGCTATTGCTACAGCAATTCCTGCTCTCTTTTTCCTAGAATATTCTACTGTCTCCAGCATGACCTATTTATCATTATATATATTAAGTAACAAGCCAATACACAGAGGGTTAACTAGACCCTAGGCCTGGAAAATCATTGATACCTTTCAAGATGAGAATAGTTTAAAAGGCACAAGATTGCTAGCTTAAAGCTAGTTTTCCTCCCTTCTCTCACCTGCTTTGAATACAGTCATCACTTCAAAGTTCTGTAACCTCATAACTCTACAACACCTAGTCAGCAGGAGTACCACAGAAATTGTCAAGGATAGGGAGGAAATTAGAGTTGTTGTTACTAGGATACTTGTGTTTCTGGTTGCTTTTTGTTGTTCCTGTCTGTCCTCCCCCCCACACTTTAAGCCAGCAAGTTGTTATTTCCAAGAATTTTTAGGATGAAAAATGTACTGTATACATACGTATACAATATACATATTGTAAAGGTATGAAGTGTGAGCTGAGAAGTCTAACACTAAGAAGGGTAAGCAAAAGCTGAATGCTGAGGCTGAGATTGACAGCGGGGATCATCCTTAGTCCGTGGAACTTTTGCAGCTATGGCAGCTGAAGTCTGCACTTCTGTATGCTTAAAATACCATATTTATAAACCAATTTTAACTGACGTAGCACATTAATAACAGTGCCAGACGCCTGCAGGAGGAAGGGAACACAAGGATTTTCATAGCAAAACCTAGGAACATCTCCCACCTTATACTTTTAAGCTAAACAAGCAGTCTACAAGTGAGTGCTAGATTTTGCTAGTGTCCTAACACTCCTACAAAAATAAAGATGAATGAGGTATCCTTACTACCCCCAGTTAAATTCCATAAGCCAGAAGAGAACGTCCTACGCACATGTAAGAGTGAAGGTCCCTTGCTGGCAGGTTTGCAGAAACAAAATTTTATTTACACAGGCAAGTCTATCTTTAGACCTCAATTAACTCTTTACATTTCTAGAATATTTACATGATTTCATGATGCTCCAAGAATAGAGTGATGAACAAAAAAAAGATTACAGAAACTGTCAAAAGCATAGCAAAAAAAATCCAACCTATCGTTGTGCTTTAAAACTTATGATCTAGAATAATGTAGAAGTGTAGTTTTAGCACCTTGGTCATAACGGCCATGCTATATAAGACACTTAAATAGCAGAGGGGATTTCAGAAGTGACCGTATCCAGAGGTTGCCAGTGACAATTCATAAGCGAATCATAGAGTTCTTCACTTGTCTCCATAAATTGTCTGTTCATTTCATCAACATCCAAATACAACTGTGGATCTGAAAATAAAAGCCCAGTAAGTACAAGCATCAGCACAGAGGTATGCACACAAAGATCTCAAGTGAAATGCCTAGTGAAACATTTTTGCTAAACAAAATAAATAGATTTTTAGTAACAATTTTAATCAGATGTTTATTCCCCTGAAACTTTAGACAAACCTGACAACTCCAATTTTCTTCTGGGGATTTGTGTATTAGAAGGCTAGGACTCTATTTGTATTTCAAGGTAAAAATCATATTTAGGGATAATCAACCACAAAACCTTCACAAAAATCATTTATTCATTTCTGCTATACTATGTATTCTGTGTAATAAAGCTTTGAACACTAGAACAGGTTGCCTCCACACGAGGAACTGTCTGCAAGCTTCCCAAGACAAAGAACTGCATTTCGTACTAAATCCTTAAGTGCAAGCTGAAACCTCCCTTTAGAACCTGCAATGTAAAGCTTTTACCTCGTGGTATGGAAAACAAAGCTCTTGCTTATGAATGAGTTTCTTATATAGGATCTGCTTTAGTGGAATCAATACAAGGAAAATAAATCCTATATTAGACCTTTTCAAAAGGGATTGAAGGCACAGTTACAGGAACCCTACTGTAGATGCCTCATTTTATTTCATATAGCATACGTCATATTAGCTTTAAAACCCCTAAATGATCTCAGATGAACCACACAGAGGGCTGACTCTTGTATCAGCTGAATTTCCAAGATGATCTTCCAGTTCATCCAGCCTTGTATTGTTTAAGGGCACAAGTACGGCTAAACACAAGACAACGACAGACTCATCATTACCTTCAGTAAGTAGGTCATCACTGATTTCAGCCATAGCCGAAGATTCCTGCAAGACAAAGTTTAATCATAATCAGCTTCAGAAAGCTTTATAAATTCAATAATGTTGTTACCCTGGGACATTCTCTCTTTCCACAGACATACAAAATGCCATTTACCCTTGCAGTTACTTCTAAAAGAAAGCCAATATTACAGTACAGCTTGGAAGGGACTTCTGCAGGTCATAGTTGATAAACTGACCAAGATAAGACCATTTACAACAGCTGTTTAATTTGCTCTAAGCAAAGCACATTGGGGAAAAAAGAGGAACAGAAGCAGCATACGTAGTTGTGTTGTAAGAACTTACTTGATATGCATAAATAACGTATAAACCACTAATTCTATGCATAAACTATAAGCACTATAAGCACAGATACCTCTGAATGTAGTCTGCTATTCTAATCTCCATGCTAAGCAGAAAGCATAATTTCAGTTTTAGAACATTTGCTCCAATTCACACGATTTGGACAGCTAGCCACAAAACTTTTTTATTTAAGGCAAGTGCGTAGTGTGTTTTACCTCAAAAACAGCTGGAGCCATAACAGCATCTCCTAAAGAGCAGTCTCCGATAGCTTGCATGCTATCATAGGCAGCATAGGAGTTGTAGTTATACTCAGCATACGCATCATAATTCCACTGTGAGTAGTAGTTCTGATAATCTTGGTAATAATCATTGTAGTTGTATGACTGGTACCGCTGGAATTCTGCTTTCAGTCTGAAACATGAGAAGTTGAGAGTATGAGAACCACAAACTGTAAACCCAGTTCTCCAGTTAAACAACGTGCCAGCTTACGCATTTCAAAGCTTAAAAGGAAGCTTTCCTAAACAGCTGCATTAAGTGACAGCTTAAGGCACAGCAAAAGATCTTGTATTTAAACAGAAGCAGACGTCCTCACCTTTGCCAATATCAAAAGTAATTGTTTCCATTGATTAAATCCAGAGCTTTGACATTGTTACTATACAGAGTATTCTTAGTGTCGGCATAAGCAAGCTGCTCATAAGCCTTTGTGCTCTGCAAAGATGAATTTAAGACCAGAGACATTTATCAAGCACAGCTGCTTTAAAGATGCAGTCTTAACCCTTTTGTATTTTGGTTGGTTAATTGCTAGATCTTTCTTCCAGAAAGATGTGAATCAAGTCAAATTGTCCATTTCAGAGAAGCATCTTACACTACCTGCTAGTTTGCCACGTCTACCTCTACCTGCACAGCTTTTTAGTCCGTTAAGCATTCAGCAGTTGCCAAGTACAGCTGTCAGGTGAAGCCAGTCTTGCTTAACACCATACTTCTAATTGTCCAGTAAGGTGACCAAATCAGTGGGAAACTATGAAATACACTTTATTTTTTATGAAAAAAGGGGCCACATGATTAATTTTCAGCACTCCCCCTTGCCTGAGATTTTCTCTGGGGCAGCTTCAGACAAGTGGCAAGAATCAAGACAAGAGTTATCTTAACTAAAACTAATGCACACTACATGAAGTACATTCAGATAACCGTGCTACGTATTCCAGAAAATCCTGTTGAGACATGTTTTCACCAATTCTGTACAGGCAGATCTCCTCTTACTTATAGTGGGGAAGCAGAGAAATCAGTTGATACTTTGCGTGCGTTGAATACAAACTGAGGGAACTTCAGAAACAGTCACCAAAATGAGTAAACATTAAATGTCAAACTGTTTAATTTGATGACTGGATATTCTGCCGCTAAGGCAGCATGGTACTCAGCCCTTCAGAAACATACTAACGATGTGTACTTTAATACCTACGTTGTGTTTGTTTCATTACTGTAAAAGTACGCGAGTCATAATACAGATATTCTATTGTCCTGCTGCTGTAATAAACCATTATCTTGAGACTTCTGCTTCCAGTTGCATTCCTCCCAAAAGTACTGTTGACATTCTTCTGAATAGCAGAAGCAAGGAAATGTGTTTTTGTGACCTATTCTTGTTTCCAAAATAATTATGGTCAAAGCAATTTCGGATAGTGCTCTCTCGGGTAAGAGCATCTCCATTGTAAAGCAAGAAGAGGCAACATCTGCAGCATTATGCTAAGTAAACAGAAACAAAAGTGTTTTGTTTTTTTTATTAGAATACACAAGCTAACCTCTCATACGGAGGTTTTTTTTCAGTATCCTGGATCAAAGTTTATCAAATTTAGTATCAGTTCCTTTAAATGTTCAGAGTTGAATTGCCCTAACTGAGAACTGAGATGCAAAGAGTAAAATCCCTCTCAGAAAGCGCTACACTCCCCACTGCCCTAAGCTATTGAAAAGCAAAGAATAGTACTTTGAAAACTGTTCTAATAAAATTTCCTTTGGCTTTCTCCATATATTCCTACATTTTCCCCCCCCCATGTAAGAATTCCTTTCCCTGCCAGCCTACTGTAAAACTAGCGATGTGTTTCTTTCCTCACACTAGAGGGAAAGGTCTAAGAACAAAAGCTCCCTAACATCTAAAAACCACTTGTCCCTTCTCCTTTATTCAGGCCCAAACATGGAAAACATTTACAACTGCATTCAGCTTTGCTGCTTGAGAAATGAAGCTGGCTGCAAGAGCAGCTAAGCCCAAGCTACACTGTGTGGTTAGACTTGAGTCGGATTCCCCCAGCAATCCTGAAACAGGCTGATAAATCCAGGGAGTCAAAACAATCTCTCTGCATTTTTGATTTTGTAGACTGCATCCTACAGCCAGTGTTACAGCCATTACAGCAAGAGCCACAGACTTTACAAAGGCAGAGCTACGAGAATCTGATTATTTAGAATAACTGTATCAATGCACAACTCATTGGTTACCTTTTAGAAATTCCTATGCTCAGCCGGATTCGTTTTCCCCCCAGACCTGGTGCATTCTGGCAGTCTTGCAGTGCCCTCATCTGATCACCTTGCTCACCAAATCTGACATAGGCATACCCTCTACAATTTTCAAAAGGGAGAAAACAAATTCTAGTATGCATAACAGTTACAAAACTAATGAATTCAATTTCTGTCTTCTACAAAAACAGAAGGTAGCAGCTACTATGGCTTCTATTATTTAAGCAACCTCTCTGGCATATGCACATGCACGGAAGAGGCTTTCACCAAATTCAAAACTTGGGCCAGAAGCAAAAAGCCTGCTCTTTGGTAGCAATAAGATGCAACTCACTGAGAGCCAGCAAAAACAATGCATTTTAATTGCTATCTGCATAAGTAATCAGATTCTATATTTCTGCATATACAGAGTTGATTTATTAGCTATTAACACGCTCCTACTGTAGAAGACTAGTATCCTTTTTATCTGCCTTAAGTTTCTTGAATTAGTCTGTTACAGGCAGCAGTGTCTGAGCAGCAAACTCCCTCATTCCTGCTTGACTCACTGCCTGGCCGACAGAGTTTCAGCTAGGCTTTATTTACTATCAGTAAAATTGCATTCAATACTCCCAAACCCCTCAGATTTGCCAGGCCTCATGCTTTTCCCCCACATATAAAAAACAGGAATTTCGACCTCAGTATCGCAGATGACAGATAGAAAGCAGCACCAATTTCAGTGCACAGCTCTCCCCTCTCCCAGCACCTATTTTTTTTTACATGTAAATATGCATATGACTAAATCAAAGCTTTTCAAAGTTAACTGTTTAAACCAGAGTTTTAGAAACTCAAGGACCTGTGCTGTTAAGAAAAGCAGTGCTTAAGACTAATCTCATTCCTCTTGCCTCAGAAAGAAAGCAGAGAAGCTCTGACACGAGTTCTTATATATCACTACAGAAGCAAACACAACCAATTGCATTACAAATTTGCACTGAATTACCTGGAATATCCCAGCAGGTCTGTTGCTATTTTGCAGTCAAGACATGAGGGATACCTCTTTAGGAAATAGTCATAGAGCTGGAAATCATCCACTTCTGGAGTAAGCTCCCCAACAAATATTGAATAATCCGGTCTTTAAGAAGATAAAGAAAACGGTTTTAAAACTTTGAGACCAAAATACTGATTTCAGTATTAAAACACTTGTTAGATTACAACTAGTTAAAACCAGACAAATTAGTCTACAGTACTTCAATGCAAAAACACACTGAAATGCACAGAACAGCAATGCCACCACGACAGCATATAGTTATCCATTACTGGGGGTCTATCCTACTGCTTTAGCAACAAGGATCCATCTTCTGAAAACTTTCTTGTTTCAAAGATAAACACATTTATTTGGAGGAAGGCATCCCTGCCTATAGCAGGGAGTTGGAACTAGATGATCTTAAAGGCGCCTTCCAACCCAAACCATTCTGTGACTGCCCAAATGAGAGGCACAGAAATACCACGAGAAATTAACTCATACTACAGCCACGGCTGTGACTATTTTGCCACCACTTGCCAGTGATAACGGGAGAGCAATTACAAACAACATTGTTTATGGAAACATAACCAATACTTAACATGTATGTATCACAGCAGCCATCACACAATTTTTCAAGCGAGTGATGACATTCTGTGGTCACCATCAGCCTCAGCAGATAAAAAGAGTCAGAGCTTTTCACGTTAAAAGGACTTTACCTGACCGTACTACTGGTAGTAGTAGTAGCACTAACAAACTCTATCCTTCCTGGTTTTATTTTGTTCTTTTTCTTCCGTTTCTTCTGCGGTGTTCTCCACCAGCTGTAGGCCTGGAGACATTCTCGCTTTTTCCCAAGTAAATCCTGTTGGGATAAAAAAAACACCTCTATAGTATTTAGCCTCATTTACATTCCTCCCTCCCACTCCCCATCACCACAGGTGATTTCCCCATATTCACCTTGCCCTTGAAAGAAGCCTGGGGTCCCATTTCTCCCTCCGCCTCCCATGAGGGAAAGCAGCCTCTGGGGAAAATGCCTGGCAAAAATAACAGAGCCAAAGGATTGTATGAACAGCCACATTCCCCTGACTTGTCAAGCTGGCTAACGGATTGACAGCTTCCTCTTGGAATTCGGAAGAAAGCAGTTAGTCCTTCGACGCTGGTCAATCCTAAATGTTAATTAGCTTCAGGACTGGACTGTGCTCCACCTGAGCTCTAAGACTCTCAAAAAAAAAAAAGCCTTCAGTGGCACAGTGAGACAAAAAAAAATATATATCTATCACTCTTGCTCAGAAAGGGATCTCAGCTGTCCTTATCTCCTTTCTCCTAGGGATTCTTCTTTGCTTATATGAGACTCCTCTCCTCGCTACCTAGCAGCAGGCCACTCTCCCAGGCCAGGAACAACAACAGGAGGCCCACGAATGAAACGTAAGAAGAAACCAGACCAGGAACAGGCACCAACTTGGCTGAGGGAAAACACTAAACCCAGATGCAAGGCCAGGAAGAAAGAGGCATTAAAAAGCACCTCAAAAAAAAAAAAGACTGTAAAACCCAAAAGCCACAGTTTAAAAAGTGTGGGGTAACTACACAAAAAAAAAGGAAACAGCCATATTAACAGGTTGCCTCCCTCATTTAATATTCTGAAGAACAATTTCCAAAAATAAGAATGGTATTTTTCAGTAACTTTACTTACGCAGTGTTTAATGTTCTTCCTCTAGAACACCTCTACATAACTTACATAGAGAGTGTTATTTGCAAGATCCTTCAGAAGAACTCATGCTCAAATAATCCAAACTGCAAAGTTTAATGTCATGCTCCCAACCCGTTTCGGTTGTTATGATTAAGCGTACAGAGGACAACCACCCAATTACCAAATTACCAGAGGAAATCATGGGACTAGAAGAACACCCCACTCAGAGTGAGCTAGCTATTTCAGCTTTACATTTACTGGGAATTTTGAATGTTCTGGAACCCATTTACACACTACAAACCTGAATTTCTCACCAAATGATCTTACCTGGCTCGCCATGGTTGAAAAAAAATCTGCCTTCTGCCTTCTTCAAGGGACACGGATGCAGAAGTTCAGTTTATTGCAATCCTTTGGCTGAAAGTGTGAGGGAGGACCAAGAATCTTAATTCTGAAATCAGTTGATTTCAAAGATGTTCACTCTAACATTTTTAATATTATTACTTCGCAGCTTGGGAATTTAAGCTCTGATTTGTCACTGCTAAAGCAATGGAGATAAAAATGATATATGACTAAGGGGACTACAATTAGAAGCAATCTTTAAGTTGTAGCAGTTCACAAATTTTTCCTGTTGACCAAAGCACTATAAAATTTTATACACAGCTTTTTAGTTACCTACACTTTACTCATGTCTAGAAAACATACCAAATTATAATTTACGTGTTCTAAAATAATTAAAAACAAGGCAACAAAAACAAGCTGTTTTCTACAATATCTCAAGGCCTGCTTCACCCCACCCCCACCCCCTTTTGAGCCAAATAAGAATTTGTATTTTCCTCCGGCACAAAGTTATACGGCTGAAAAGGAGCAGTGACACTTCTGAAGTGTTGATGAATAAGAGAGTAAATAAAGAAAGAATAGTAAAATTGATCCAACTGATCCTTCTCTGAACCTTTTCTTAGTTATATCTTGCCTTTTGTCTCTTCCCAAACACACTTCCCTAAGAATGAATTAGCAACAAAGAAGGACCTTTTACTACCACTAAAATCCTGTATACCCTTCACTTAAGAGGCATATACCTATTCCCAATTGATAACCTTTCCTGTCCCCCATCCAAGTCATCCCAGAAAACATTTTCATTTACAGAATACAAGGGCTGCTCTGAAAGTAATGCCTCCTATGTCATTATGTTGGCCCACAATATCAGAGGTGGATGTTGGTAGTATGGCAGTAAAGGCTGAATCTTCCCACCAATATTCCATTACATGTTGTTGCCGTGGGACAGACAGCAGCTGAGGGGCAGTCTGACAAAATGGCGTCTGACACGAAAGCGTGGATGAAGCAAAGGGGTGGAATTTAATTCCTCCATGCAGAAAAAACAGCACCCACTGACATTCATCAACATTTGCTGAACATTTAAGGAGGCCAAAGGGTAGATGTGAGCACAGTGGGTGGTGTGTTTCAACAGCAGCAACAGCGGGTCACCTCTGCTGGTACAGATTTGCAGGCTCTTGTTCATGGCTGGCAAAAGCACACAGCTAATGTTGGTGACTATGTTGAAAAACAGTGCTATTATGCTTTATACATCTGTTGCAGCTTTTGTGGAAATAAGTAGGAGGCATTACTTTCAGAGCAACCTATGTATTATCCCCATGCACACAATTTTTCATTCACCACTACTTTTTGGTTTTATATCCAAGGTAACTCTTCAAAGCAGACACTTGATTGCTGGAATTTAACTCCCATTTCCACGCAACAAATTACGTAACACTCTACAAACTGATTGGTTGGAGTCATATTCACATAATTACGGAGTATTTGCAATGCCTTAGAGGCGTGACCATGCAGGTGAACAGTTCAGCACGGTGCTTCTAAAAATGGGTTATGCTATCCTGACACAGGATAGTCAAGGTGTTACACAAGCTAGCTATACGATTCATCTCCATACCCATTTCACACCCAATAGAGCTGTAAAGTACAAAAAAGCCCTTAAATACAGGTACATACCAGTAAGGTCAGTATATAACCTCTCACTAAACATAACTGTGCTTATCCCTTATGATAAGGGATTATCAACAGCATATTTTTTCCAGTTAAGGAGGTCGTAGTAATAAGAACAGCCCTAAGATCCTTAACTTCTAGCTCCTTAACTTAAACCTTACTTTTATTAAAAAGGAGCCAAACTCTCAATGCCTTAAATACTGGAATACTAATTCTTGTGTTCTCCAATAATGCTTTATTTTACTTATTTTTAGAAAACTTACCACTCTTCACTCGTGCAGATTTACCAGGAGATGCCAAACACTACAACACACTTCTACACCAAGAAGAATGAGAGGGCAAACGATGCAATAGTTCTGCGATCACAGTTACTGCAGACTCATGCAAAACTGCTCTTGTACTCTTTCCCCATCTGATCTTCAGTGGTGCTTCTTTTCACTAGAAGTCAAAAAAAAACGTTTAAAAAGTAGTTGAGAGAGCACGCATGTGTACACACCTTCAAACCCAGCTATGCTCACACCGGGTTTATCACTGAGGCGGGGCAGGTTTAACCTCCAGAACTCAAGCGGTTCCTTCTCTGGATTACAAAGGCTCTCCACCAGGCTCTTCATCCCACAGGTGGGATGCACGTTATCTGTAAATATGCCTGCTCCGCTGTCTCGGTAGCGCTGGGCCGAGCCGCCCCTCCCGGCCCATCCTAGAGAGGGGGAGGGGGGGAGTTGTTTGCCGCTGTGCCGTGACGCGCTGCCCAGGCCGCTCCGCGCGGCGACAAGTGCGCCCCGCCCGGCCAAGGTCCTCCGCCGCAGCAGCCTGGCGCCGGGGCGGCGCTGCCCGCTTACTGCTGCGCCGCGCGACAATAAGAAGCACCAGAAAATAGAAACATAACAAGAAAGAACAAGAAAGCGCGCCGGGTGTGGGGGTGGGCACAGCGGTGCCTCTCGGTTCCCCTCCGGCGCCGCGGGATGATACGGCCTAACGGCCGCGGCCTCCACACCCCACACCCGCAGGCCCCGTCGGGGCAGCCCCGAGGCGCCGGGCTGCGGGCTGTCGCTTCTCCCCCCCCGACGTTGCTCGACCGCTCGCCTCGCGCCCCCCCAAGCCCGGCCCTCCCGCCCCGAGCCCGCACTAACGCCTCTCGCCGTCCGCGCCGCCATCAGGAGCCGCGCGCCCCGCGCTTCCGCCCCGCGAGGACCCATCTCCCGGGCTGCCCCGCGCCGCGCCTGACTCCGCGGCCCCGCGCCACCCAGCCCCACACCTTCCCCCGCGGCCGCCCCGCTGCCCCTCAGAACGCCGCTGCCCACCCGCAGCTCGACGCGGCGCGGCAGGCACCGCCGAGGACAGGCCGAGAGCGGGCGACAGGGCCCAGCGCGGCGACGGTGCCTATGGAGCTGGTTGACGGCTGCTACGAGCAGGTCCTCTTCGGCTTCGCCGCGCGACCTGGAGAGGTAACGTGGCGGAAGGAAAGCGAAGGAAGGAAAGCGAAGCGCGCGCGGTGACCCAGCAGCCGCCGGCTGCCACCCACCTGAGGGAGCTCCGCTAGCTCGTCTTCGTCGCTGCTGCTCTCGCTCGGGCCGTGGCCGCGGGGGCCGCCTCGGGATGGGCTTTTAAAGCTCGGCGGGGGCGGGGCGGCCGCCCGCAAGCACAAGCTCGGCCCACGGCGCGTGGGAGCGGCGGGTCTTTCGTAGCTTGTTGCTTTCCTGGCTTCCTGCCGGCCTCCTCCGCGCAGCGCGGAGGTAAAACGGCTGCACCGGGAGCTCCCCACGTGGTCCCCGAGGCCCAGCGCCGGGCGGAAGGCGTGTGGGCATTAGCAGGGGGGAACGGGGGGACTTCGCCTGCCTCGTCCTTCGACTGTAGCTGTGTGCGGGTCCTGTGTGTGCACAGCTGTGTCTGAAACCGGGGCTGGTTGCGAGGGGTGGTCTGGGCGCTTAGGTCGCTCCGTCTGATCAGCACATTAACTCAATGATGTTCCATTATCCTTGTAGCTAAGTGTGATTTCTTTGCCTTTTACACGTCGACTTTTTCAGATTTTGCTTTTTTGTGAACTCTTACCTTCATCACTTCTTGGCTGATGAAGCGATGAGGATCCTTCTCTTCAGAAAGACCCCTTTGTTTTGTGTTTCCTAAACAGCCCTGGACAGTTACCCCCGATTTTACCAACCATGCCCACACCGCTTCCCTGTCAGCAGTAGCAGTGAACAGCAAATATGTGGTCACGGGGAGCAGAGATGAGTCGATCCAGATCTATGACATGAGGAAGAAGGTGGAGCATGGGGCTTTGCTGCAGCACAATGGTAAACAGAAACTCAGAACTGAACATTTGTTCATTACCAGAAGAAAAAAAAAACAGATTGTCCTGCTTTTAATAAGGCTGTAGTCTTCAGTAGTGGTGGTGTTTCAGCCACAGTGGTCTGATGATACAAACCAGGCAAGCTTTTGAGCATGAAAATCCAAAAATCATTTTGGGCGTCAGACCACAGATAAATCTGCTTCTTCCAATTGTTTTTAGTTTTACCTATTTCAGAATTTATGGCCCAGAAATGGCTTAAGAATGATTTTTGTTCTACCAGAACAGTTTCTCCAGACCATGCCTGCTCCGAACAGCCATCTTTCCCAGTGTCCTTGTTCTGTCATCCACCCAAAAGAGATGATGGTTTGTGTGTAAGGACAGGCTGCTGCTGCCAGAAGGGTTGCCTTGTACCTTGCCTGATTTGTGTGCTTCCTAAATTACAGTTGTCAAAAAGACAGTTGATATTAGTCTATATAAATGTGTTCAGGTCACCTGGGGCTCAATCCCAGTTGTCCTTTTTCTCCTGATAATCTAGAGGTATATGGAGCTAAACTCACCACAGTACCTGCATTCAACTTATGTATGGCTTCTGTTACAGTTGAACCTGGCTGGCAGATCAGCACTGAACAGCCATTTGGTCACCATCCCCACCAGTGGGATGGAGGAGAGAATCAGAGAAGAAAAGAACTCAAAAACTATTTGCTAAGACAGAGAAGAAAGAAAGAAATAGCAATGATGATAAATATGTATATACAGAACAAGTGATGCACAATGCAATTGCTCACCACTAATTCCCAGCCAGTCTCTGAGCAGCAGCTGCACCCCCCCAGCCAATTTCCCCCAATTTTATAGCTTGTTCACATGATGCCATATGGTATGGGATATCCCTTTGGCCAGTTTAGGTCAGCTGTCCTGGTTCTGTCCCCTCCCAGCTCCTTGTTCCCTCTCCAACCCATCATTCGCAGGGCAGTATGAGAAGCTGACAAACTGAAATGTCCTTGGCTCTGTGCAACACTGCTCAGCAACAACTGAAAAGTCTGTGTTATCAACGTTTTTTTCCTAAAGCCAGAACACAGCATCATACCAGGCACTATAAAGAAAATGAACTCCGTCCCAGCTGAAACCAGGACAGGGTAAATTCAGCTGTGTGCCAAGGGCAGGGCTTTGATGTAATAACACACCATATCAGTGGTAGAATCTGTGTGTCATGTGCACTGTGTTGGCCAAGTACTGCTATGTCAGAGAGCAGGTCAGACACTTCAGACATGAAGGACTGTAGAGGAACTAATAGAGCACATCAACAAATGTAACAGGAATGTTTGTAGCTGTCATGTTTCAGTGCTGTAGAAGCACTTATATTTGCTAGTATGTTCTCTGCGTGGTAACTGTTTAGTATGAACAAGATTGTTGATAGCTCTGGCTTTAATTTCTAGGCACAATAACTTGTCTGGAGTTCTATGGTACTGCACATCTACTGAGTGGGGCTGAAGATGGACTAATTTGTATCTGGAACACAAAGAGATGGGAATGCCTGAAATCCATTAAGGCGCATAAGTGAGTTTCTTAAATCTGCATATTCAGAAGAGTTTTCATAATTATTTTCCTTGTAAATAATATATGTGGCTGACACTTTGTTTTGTTTTTATCAGAGGGCATGTGACATCTCTTTCTATCCATCCATCTGGGAAATTAGCGCTGTCAGTAGGAACAGATAAAACATTGAGGTGAGTCTAAACTAACAAAAAAGGGCTCAGAATCATAGTTCAGTAATTTAGTAAATTCTGCTATAAGCAACAGTTCCATGTTGTGACTAGACTGTGTGAGACTGATGAAACATCTTCACATGAAATCATTTGTTTGTCTTTTTAAGTTCTAGGTACAAGCAATATTATAAAGTCTTTCTAAAATAGTCTTTCCTGTTCCTAGCTTCATCCCTGAGGCATTCAGGGCCAGGCTGGATGTGACTCTGGGCAGCCTGGTCTGGTGGCTGGCGACCCTGCATGTAACAGGGGGGTTGAAACTAAATGATCATTGTGGTCCTTTTCAACCCAGGCCATTCTATGATTCTATGATTCTTCTTGCTGAATTCTAACTCTTTTTAGTCACTTGTAGATGTATGGATGCATTTGCATTCTGGAATAAAAATTAACTACTGAAAGCCATTAAGTTGTATTCAGTGTTAGAAAAGTAAATTTGCACTTGGAGTGTATATAAGTTACCATATATATGTACGAATATTTTAAGCTTGCTGTATTATCAAGACAAATTGCTATTTGGCTTCCTTTTGTGCTGTGCATTGCAAACTGGTTTATAAAATAAACATCACAAATTCAGCCTTGCAAGTGTACGAGCAATATATTAAGTCGTCAATTTCTCCTGCATTAAGGAAAGCACTGAAAGACAGAGAGATGCTTAAAAGTTTCCTTCAGATGCATCATGTCAGCTGATAGGACTTCAGTTTCACTGTGCTGCATTTAACCAGAACGTATGTTACCTACTGCTGTCTTTCAGAACTTGGAATCTTGTAGAAGGACGATCAGCCTTTATCAAAAACCTGAAGCAAAGTGAGTTTATCAGTCTAAATCCACTAAAAAGTGGAATTAGATGTTTGGTTGTTTTTTTTTTTTTAGAAAGAAAAGCAGAATGTGTTAATCAACGAGTCAGTTCATTGTGAGCTATTTTCACAATGTGTTTTACACGTGCTGGAAAGTACGTGTCCTTGAATAGCAGCCATTTACCAAAAGGAAAACATAGTGACAGTAAAAATACTTTTTTTCCCCCTTTAAGTTTGATAGCAGGACATTTAAATAAATATATTTCTTTTTCTTCCTTTATAACTTCTGTTAATCAGAAATGAACACTTAAGAGCATACATTTACTTGATATTTTTTTCTGAATTCTTCTCTGCTTCACCTAGAATGTAGCATGTAGCCCCTGATAAAGGTTTTTACTTTCAGTGTCTCATGTGTTATAGAATGCAAAAAGCTGTGTATACGTGTATAAGAATGTTCCTCTGTGTACAGATGCCCACATAATTAAATGGTCCCCTAATGGAGAGAAATATGTGACTGTAATAACAAATAAAGTGGATATCTACAAACTCGATACAGCTTCAATCACTGGCACTATCACAATAGAGAAGAGAATTTCTTCCATTAGATTTATTACAGTAAGTACAAAAGAAAAGGCTCTGGGAAGCTAACTGCTTTGAAACATGAATTTAATCATGCTTGCATTTCTTTTTTTCCCGTTCCCAGGATTCTGTCCTTGCCATAGCTGGAGATGATGAAATTATAAGGTTCTACAGCTGTGACTCTCAAAAATGTCTGTGTGAATTTAAAGCTCATGAAAACAGGTATCTTATATTTGTGTACTATTTAAATATTTCTGGCAGTGCTGAGTACTCAGTATACAAAGTTCAATGACTTGCAGTGTTCAGCACATTTTACTACTGTTCTTGTATTCATATAGAAAGTAAATTTACTTAATGTGCTAAGTTCCAAGTTTGGGACAGACTTGTTTGCTTTTGGCACAAGCAGAAGTACTGTGCTATCCTTGCATGCTACAAAAACAGCTGGGTTTAGAATTAGGAATATTACTGTTCTAACCTTAACAATTTAAGTACTGTGTAAAATATTAAGGTCTTAAGTATAAGGTCAGTATAGATCATGTCTAAATAGATGTCTTAAATATAAGATCTACATGTATTGGTATGCCACTACTTAATACTTTTTTCACAAGGAAGATCTTCCTCTCTTTTCCCTCCCCAAAGCTTTGTTGTGTCTGAACTGATATGCCTCTACAACATATAATACTAAAATCTTCATGGGGCCATCAGGTTCTGTAGTGCTTCTCAGCCAGGAGATGAAAATGGCCCTACAGGGTTTCCACTGCAAAACTGGACTACATTGGACAGGCACATTTGAAATAAGACATCTTGTGATGCCTGACTTTCATAGTTGGGTCGGTCCTCATGACAGTTGCACCCTTGGCAGTTCTGAATTATCCAGCAGGTTGGTGGGGAGCTGCTCAGGGGTCAGTGATCCCTCTGAATGCCTGGTCACCCTGGTGCATTTGCAGTGGAAAGCTGCTAGGTGGGGAGACCAAACCAGAAAAGGTTCTACCAAATTATTTGATTTTATATCAAATGCATGCTATATATATGTAACATTTTTATATATGTATATGAAACGTGCTTACAGATATAAGTGTACAGTTTTTCTCAGTGTATTTCACGTGTTTCTGAAAGTGGGCACTGGTATTTGGCAAGTAGGCAAGACTATCTAAAGAATGTTTAGCCTTTACAGTTTCTAATTGTTTAGGATACTTACATAAAACATACCAGTTGTGTTCATTCCAGACAATAGGATATTCTCTGTTGTTACGTACCAAGTATTTTTCCAAGTGCTGATTTTAATTATTTTAATTAATCAAAACAGGAAAACATTATCTACTGTGTCATTGATGTGGATAATAGTGTGTACTTAAAGGTACCGAAATGTTCTGAGTTAAATCCTAACTGCCTAGCCAGGACATGTATTCCTACTGTAAATGACAGCACTCAAAACAGATTACCTTTCCAAGTTACGGCCTGTCCTTTGTGGGTTTTTTACTGTTCCAGCTGACTCCTAGACTG
Source organism: Pavo muticus (assembly GCA_016647715.1). Lineage (NCBI taxonomy): Eukaryota > Metazoa > Chordata > Aves > Galliformes > Phasianidae > Pavo > Pavo muticus. Next base: position 617,780 of record JACDJE010000017.1, read on the forward strand.
TTGCCTGTTCATCTTTAATTGCCGTCAGCTTATTGTTCTGAAGGGAGCTGCCGTGCTACGCAGTAACCAAGTATAACATTTTCTCCACAGAATAAAAGATATCTATAGTTTTGAAAGGGAAGGACAACATGTTATTGTTACTGCGTCCAGCGATGGTTACATTAAAGTGTGGAATCTGGATCTTAATAAGGTTGGTCTGTGAAGCTGCTTGATGCATTTATAGAAAAACATCAATCAAAATTGTGGAATGTTTTGTTATAATAATCAATTTTAAACCACTGGTGGAATTTTATTTGTAATCTGCATGTCTTGATCCTTCTCCCTGTTATGTTCAGTACACATATGTATGTCTACGCATATTTTATGCACCTGTATGTTTTGGCATCTTTTATTTTCTTTTAACAAGTTATAAAATCAGATGATATTATGAAGCTCTCCTCTTCACATGAAATCACTTCTCTTCAAATATACCTGGCAAAATTTATGACTGTCCAAACAGTTACGTATGTTCTGATGACTGCAGTGAAGTTTTGTAGTGCTGTTGGCTGTTGCTAACCATTTGAAAGATCTGTTATTTAAGGGTGGTGGTTATTCATATAAGGTGCAAAAAACTGTCTTGCTGAAAAACTCAGATCATAGAATCATAGAATTGCTCAGGTTGGAAAAGACCTTAAAGATCATCAAGTCCATTACTATACTGTGCACGTTTATTTCATGTATTTTCAAACAATTCTGAATAGCACAATTTGACAAGGAATTGTGTCTCATCTTTAAAGTTCCCCTTCTTTATTGTTTTGTTCTGGGATTTGTCTTGTAAAATCAGAATACGATTTTTTATTTAATGCCCAATAGTAAGGGCTCTACTATAAATATCTTAACATAAATCTCACTTTATATTTCTATTCTGAATTCACACCTTTTTGATTTCAGCCCTCTTGATGGTTTTTATATTCTTTTAAGTGCAGTAGTGAAAATCCCTTCTTCCCCTTTGTCTGAAATCCCAGGTCTGCTTTTACATGACTGAAATGGTGATCGAGGAACTCGAACTTTCTCTGTAACGTTGTCTTTACTTTGACCAAATGTGTGATTTTTCTTTTACTGCACAGACAAATCTTTGTAAACCCCTGCATAACTGTGTGGGTTGCTCTGCCCAGCCCTGAGAGGCACAATACCATTACTAGAAATAGTTTCTAGAGGATCAGTGCTGCTCCTCTGCACGTGTGTTTGTGACACATTATCTTTGATACCTGCAGCAAGATATGTGCTCAGCAGTTCCCAGAGCTGAGTGACACAGCTGCAGTTAAGCAATTTGAAACACAGTACATAGGGATTGTTTTCAATCAGCAGCCATGTTTTTGTGAGGGACAAAAAGAACCTGGTGCAGTAACTCAATTCAAATTATTTTAACTCTACTGAAAACGCCTACTACTCTGGATAAACTTCTGAAAACATTCACTTTTTTTCTGTGGGCCTGTGACTCGTCTACCTATTCATCATGTCGGACCATCTCTGCATGGTAAAGCACGCTGATCTCACTTATCAAGATGTGCACTTGAAGCTGCTGGGAGTTTTTTATAAAAAGCACCACTGAGGAGTGGTAGCAGAAACAGAGCTGTAACTGTGACCATTAACCTGCATGCAGCCTCTGGTTCTCAACATTGTTAGGCACCCTACCATTTTTAGGAGGATGTTTTTCACTCAGAGGGTGGTGACGCACTGGATCAGGTTGCCCAAGGAGGTTGTGGATGCCCCATCCCTGGAGGCATTCAAGGCCAGGCTGGATGTGGCTCTGGGCAGCCTGGTCTAGTGGTTGGCGACCCTGCACATAGCAGGGGGGTTGAAACTAAATGATCATAGTGGTCCTTTTCAACACAGGCCATTCTGTGATTCTATGATTCTCCAGAAAAGAAGTGGGAACTGGGCCATAAAATACTTCCTGAGTTTAAATAGTTTAGTAAATTTTTAAATAGAAGTGATGTTTAATTAATTTTCTTTTTCTGTTATCTTCAGATTAAAAATGTGCCATCTTTATTATGTGAAGTCAGCACCAAAGCTAGGCTGACATGTCTTGCAGTGTGGCTTGACCAAGCTTCAGAAATAAAAGAAAATTGTGAAAAAGCTGCAACATCAACTCAAGGTAATAAAATTATCTGTATTTTCAGTTGCTAACATGACTGCGAAATGTAAGATAGTGAATGGGAGGCTTTTACTGTATGCCTTGGAAAAAGCTTTCATAGTTTAAAGAACTGGGGATGTGACACTGGCAAGTTGCATAGATATCTACACCCATTTAATAGTCTCAAGCCTGCATGTAATAAAGCCATGACTTTGGAAACTATTTGTAAGCAGATGCACACAGGAGCTGAGTGATGATTTAGAACTGAGGGAAATAATTCTTTTGTATGTGGAAACTTAATTTGTGATACATTGCATCGTAATTAGAGGACATCTTTTCACTTCTGTGATATGAAAGCTTTGTTTCTCTTTAGTGGAATAACATACTGAGGGAGACTCTGAAGCTTTCAGGACAGATAACAAAAGAATAAGCAGTCTGATAGAACTGCATGTTCTTGTATTGCTATGAACAAAATAAGATCTGATGCCAGTGCAGTTGGGCAAACTTAGGAAGTCTGGCTTAGGGGTTGGTTGGTGACATGAGTTGTTTATTTTTTTGCTGTTGTTGTTTTCCTGTACAGTAAGTTACTTCCATATTTGATCTTTTGGTATTTTCTTAACACAAAAGTAGCATAGATGACACACTCCGCTGCAAATAAATTATGGTTTAAATTCCTCCTTTTTTAATGGGAGATACAAATAAGCCTCTGTAATATTTTAGACTACAGACTGGAAATAAATATCAGAATGAATAATTTCTTGCTTTTTTCAGCAAATGAAGATGAGAAACCATCGGTAGTCAAGAAGAAGAAAGTTTCTGGGAAGAATAAAAGTGGTAAATTGATAAAACAACACAGAAGAATTGTTCCAACTAAGCGAAAATTGGAAGCTCCACTGCAAAAGAAGAAAAAGAAGCAGAATAGCTCAGAATGAAGGCGAATGCTTTTTCTCCTGAATAAGAAGTAAATGCTGGTGTTGCTGTAGTTTTTATGAGGATGTTTTTACAACCTCTTGACAGGACAAACACCTCTGAGACGGTTTTCAAGAGTAATTATTTATTTTTTACCCAGATGAATTGGTTGATCATTCTGAGAAGTAGTAAAAGAGATGGCAACTTTACCTGAGAGAACGAGGCTAAAATAAACTCACAGTATGTAATACTTCTATTTTTATATTTACAACAGCATACACTTTTAACAGATTCTGAAATAGCCAGCTATAATGATAAAAACAGCTACATCTGTCTCAGTTAAATTTTTGTGTCTCAGCTAAATACATATTAAAATTATATACAGTTTTTCATTTTTATGTTGGAGATTCTTTGCTCAGTCCACTGAAAATATGATCTGCCTTTGGCACTCGTGACCTCTACTATAAGAAGGAACATATTCGAATTACTTAAAATGTCATCACTTTCCATTCACACATTCACAAAAAAACTGCTTTTTAGTTCTTAACCCAGAGTTATGCATAGATTTTATAAGCAGAATATTTGTTTTTTTACTGTATACTCAATGCGTTTAATTTTTTCTTTAAGTCCTTGCACCCCTGTATAAAGTCTAGGTCCCCCTTTTTTATAGGAGTTTCCTGACCCAAATAAACACTTTAAGAGTGTTTATTAAAAGTTTACATCGTATACTTTCAAGAGCTTCCAAAATACCAGTGTGAATGAAATATGGATAGATTAGCTTTAGGCATTCACATGATTGAAATCCTTCGTTCAGAATACAATATATGTGTTTACATGGAAGAGTTAATAGGGTTTTACGTTCTCTTCTCCGTACCCATATTTTTTCATGTCCTTGATCTGAGCCATGTTGTATAAAAAAGTAATATAACGTCTGAAACATTTGTCACCTTGATAAAATGTCAGCCATCTGTTTTGCACTTAAACAGAAAGTGAATTCTCGACCTTCTCGATCAGTAAAACAGAATTTTGTCCTAAGTCTTACTTCAGTTACCCAGTGGGAAAAGCAAAGTTTAGTATTTGACCTTGTCCAGCTCAAAGTTCTCTTTGTTCTTTTAACCGAAGGGATTCTAATGTTTTGCTTTGTTTTCCTATACTATTAGAGTAGTCATTATTTATTCTGTTTTCATAAGGTAATTGGAATTAGGCTTTATCCTTACTCAATTTAATAACAATATGCTCTTCCATATCCGTGTAGCCAGAGAAAAGGTAGAAAGAAAAAAACAGGAAAAAGAGTGAGCCCAATCTGGAACCAGAAATGCAGCCTCCTGCCTTAGGGTTGTAAAACAAGATACAACTCCAGCCTAGCTCTGTGTATTCTCAGACGCTGAAACAGAGAGCATCTGGGCTGTATTGAGATTGCTCATGTGCCAATAGCAATATTCTCCTGAAGGCAGATGTCTGTATTTCTCCTTTGCAACTGTTTCCCTTATTTGATGAGTTACGAGAACGCCATGTTTGAATAGGCAGTATACTCTGTTTATATGAGCCGAGTTTAATTCAGCAATAAAGGGTTGTTCTGTTTTGTTTTTAACTTAAATAGGCTCCTACAGTTAACATAGAACTTACACTTTTCTCTCATTGAAGTTTATACTTCATAAAGTATAAGAGATTTAAAATTTTTGTCTTATGTCCATGCTTGGCAAAATGGCTGCCGCTAGTAGAACAATTTTCATTGAGATTTCCAATACATGAGCCTATGGCTGTGAGCATCGCAGTTATAGAAGCCAGGTGTCATGAGCACCAGCAAAAACCCAGTCTGCACATCATTTTAAGAATGAAAAAGCAAAAATTCCATGGATCTTTGGTTCACTGTAAAAATCCAAACTCCCTGGGTACTAACATCTCGTCTCATGAGATTCAGAACAATTTGTGAACACGAGACTGGGAAGTCAAGTGCAAACAGCTTCTAAAGATGGAATGCAGAAACAAGTCTTGGGAGCAAAACTTGTTTCATATACCTTGAGTGCATGCTCAGCTACCAACCAGTGCTTGGCAGAACTGCAATTTGTTCTCTGGTGCACACTGCCCCTTTCAGAATGTTTCCCATTCTGGTTTTCAGGGAACTAGCTAGAATAGAGAGAAAGCAGCAGCACAGAAAAAGAATCATAGAATCATTAAGTCTGGAAAAGACAACTGAGATCATTAAGTCCAGCTGCCAGCCCATCCCCACCATGCCCACTGACCATGTCCTTCAGCATCACGTTCACACAGTTCTTGACCACCTCCAGGGACCGTGACCCCACCACCTCCCCGCTCTTAGAAGAAATTTTTCCTAACATCCAACCTGAACCTCCTCTGGGGCAACTTGAGGCCATTCCCTCTTGCCCTATCGGTGTCTCCTGGGAGAGGCTGACCCAAAGAAGTACCAGAAGTGAAAAAGCTCATCCTCTGTTAAGAACAGCGAGATGGGTGGCAGTGGTGAAGTGGCACAAGAACCTCGAAGCATAACAGAAGCAGCAGCCTGGAGGCCGCCCCAGCACCCCAGGCGAGTTACCCGCAACTCTAACTGAATGGGAAGACACCGACGATTCCCACCCACCACTGTCGCTTTTCTTCCTCGAAGCGAACGGAAAGGGGCGGCTCCGGGCGGCGCGGGACTCTCTCGCCTCCCCTTCCGCAGCACGCCCCGCTCCGCCCTGCTCCACGGCTGGAAGGTGGGCGCGGCTGGGCACCGCTCCTGCGTACGGCCAGCCCCAGAGCCGGCCCCACGGCTGCTTTCCCAGCGGAGCCTGAGTGTCACTTCTTGGTGTGGCGTTCGGGCAGGCCTTCCTCGAGGAAATCCCTCCAGCGGCAAAAAATATCCTTGTTATTATTTCCTCCCCCACACCGCGTTTAGAACGACTCCCCCTCCCCCCAGTTTATTTTCCAGTTTTCAGCATGGCCGTGGACTGGATCGGGTTCGGCTACGCCGCTCTGGTGACATCGGGAGGGCTCATTGGCTACGCCAAAGCAGGTACGGTGCTGGAAGTGCTTTCCGACCCTCTTCCCTGCGGGCAGGCGAATCGGCTGCTTGTTCCGACAGCCCCCTTATCTCGCAGCTCCCGAGGGGGAGAAGTTAGTGAGGCTGTGCCGGGCGCTGATAGCGGCCGCTCGGGGCGCGGTGCCCTGGGGAGGAGCTGCTGCTAGGGTGGATAAGCCGCAGTCTGCCTCCTGCGGGGCGCCGATAGCCCAATTCGGCGTTGGGCGATCGGCTGGACTGTCGTAGGTTTGCTTCAGAAAAGCTCTTCTCCTGCTGTTAAACTCGGTCCTTTCCTGGGCTCCCTGTCACATGCTTAGTTTCTACCCTGTTGCTTTCACTTCCCCAGTTTGCCCCACTCCGGGCAGAGGCGTGGATTCATCCCTCCTCGAACTGTTTCTACTTGGAAAGTCCTTTAACTGTCATAATGTTTGCAATATGAAGGTGTATTACTTCATTATGGAGGACACCAAGAAGCATCTCAGTAGATAGGACCACACAGGTGCTCATGCCCACTCCAGCCTGCTTTCTGTTGGCTTGCTTTTTCCTTTGGGCTGCGAGTGGGGTTCAGAGCAAGAGGGACAATGGAATCATAGAATTGCTCAGGTTGGAAAAGACCTTCAAGATCATCAAGTCCAACCACAACCTAACCATACTACCCTAACTTTAACAAGCCTCCACTAAATCATGCCCCTGAGCACCACATCCAAACGGTTTTTAAACACCTCCAGGGATGGTGACTCAACCACCTCCCTGGGGAGCCTATTCCAGTGCTTAACAACCCTTTCAGTAAAGAAGTTTTTCCTGATATCCTACCTAAACTTACCCTGGCGCAAATACCGAGAACTTCAGTAACTAATTTCATCGGTATTACTCTGAGGCCATTACGATGTGGGGGATGTCTTACTGGGCAGGGAGGACGTGGTTGTGGGAATTCAGATCACAAGCAGTAAGTCCTGAACTCTCCATTTGCCTTACTGAAAGCATTCACCCCCCAGTGGTCTTGTCACTTCATTGCTCAATGCCTTCTATAAATCACCAAGGTTCTGTAGCTCAGGATTATCACTTGTGCTGAGGACTTGATCCGAAGTCTAGGTGAGCCCAGGGCGTCTGACTCCTCTCTCTACTTTGGAAACTTCTTGTTTGTGTAAATGCCTTCCCACCTAGTTCAGTTCCCATATATATATATATATATATAAATCTTAAACATGCAGCATTTAATCCCTCAGTTTCACTACTTTTCAATAAATTCTGGAATCATTGCATTGAAACAAATCTGCAAAAAGAAAACATCGATTCTTTCACTTTTCTCATTGGTCTTTCTGCCATAAATGTATTCATGACTTAAGGATTTAGATAGCAGTGCTGTTTGTGTCTCGTGCAAGAGTATCTGAATATGATTCTTGGTTCAGGTCAGCATGGCCTTCAAATCTTAAAAGACACCCCAACCCTCTTCCCCAGTCGAGTTTATAACAATGAATGTCCATTTTTTTTTGTTATTTCTAGTGTTTTACAAAACAAGTAATGAGTTTGTTCTTGAGCTTCCAATAAATGTGTCATCTTTTCTTTATTCAGGCAGTGTCCCATCGCTGGCTGCTGGGCTGCTCTTTGGAAGTCTGGCTGGACTGGGCGCCTATCAGCTCTCCCAGAATCCAAGCAATGTTTGGATTTCTCTAAGTAAGTCTTTTAGCATTTTATTTACCCTAAAACATCTGGATACTAAAAGTGAACACCCACAGGTCTTTGCTGAGGAATTAAACTGATAGTAGTATAAATTTAGTTTAAAACAGAACTTTAAACTTGTGAGTGAAAATCTCTAATAGTGGCCACACTCCACTGTTCTGTCTGGAATATGAGCTGTCTGCATTGCTTAGATTTTAGGCTGCTACATCTTAGATGCTTGTGGGAGTGCATTGTTGGCCTAATTCTTTTGCCAGTCCTTATGTTAGCTGTATCTTCTCTCCGTTCCCGATCTGCAGAAGACATTGTTCCCACAGCATGTGACTGTTCTCTAACGCTAGCTGTGTTGCAGTCCCCCTGGACTGGCTGAACTGGTGATGCCACCATGCACCTGTCTCACACTGGGGTATTCAGAAGATCACAGTGAAAGGGAAATTCTAGTAAATTGATGTCTAACCTCTGCGTGTCCTCTTTTTGGCTGGATCCAATGTTCAGCAGCCAGCGTGAGTCTGGAGCATTTCAGGAGAAGGGATTTCCCTGCAGGCTGCCTGTGCCCCCAACAGGCTATTTTCTTATTGCTGAAAACAGCAGAGATTGTAATTGGCTTATTTTTATGTATGACAAATGTGTGCATGTTTCTGGAGATTTAACAGAAAAGCAAGCTTTAGGAGTTCTGTTTCTTCTTCCTCCTTCTCAGGACTGGAGCTCCCCTTTGAGAAGCAACTACCGAGAGTCACTGCTTACTCCATGCTTAAAGGGGTGCCACTGATGGAGCATTCATTTGCTGTGCCATAGCACCTCACTCTTTTTCATACATATGAAAGGGGAGGGCCCAGCATTTCTCTGTTTTAGCACTGTCCGCAGTGCGGCCCACTTCCATTTCCCCGGCTACTAGACAGGTCAAAGGCTGTGCATAGTCATGCCTCATCGACTGGCATCAGCTGTGAGTACAGCCAGATGAACTGGACTGAGACCCAGTATTTTCCCAAATATCAGTGACAGTCAGATACTTTTCAATAATTCAGTAACACACAGAGGCTTTTTTCTTCTCCTTTTCATGCTTCGAAGTTTTTGGAGAAGGTATGTTTTAGACAAAATCACACTTAGTTTGGTGTGCACATTCTGAGTACTGGCTATTGATCAGAGCTGGAGGCATTTGAACGTTGAAATAATTTTCTTCTTGTTGGATTGTGGTCCCAGTGTTTTACATGTGTAATTACATGAGACTGTTAGATGTCAGTGACAATATTTAGAGTAGCGTTAGGGAGGAAGAATGCCATGACTAGGGGTGAGAATGAGCTGGGCCTTGCCAGCCCAGCTATCACACAGAAGCAGTGCAACCAGATAAAATGTTGTTCCAATCACCTTGTGACATGCAACTGTTACCCCTGGGTAGCAGCTACATGCTAAGCATTCCATCAGTATAATTTCCATATAGTTTCCTTCGGAATTTCCTCAAGATCCAGTGTTCAAGAGATTGCCCTTTCTATTTTACTATCTGGGTGAAACTACTTCACTTTTCTCAGTGTCAGATGGTCAGGGTGGGTAGTTATCTCTGATATAGCAGTAGGAGAAGCAGGGCTGTAAAGGATTGGTGAAAGATAAGAAAATGCTATCTCCCTCTTACAAGAAGTGGGGAAATTAGATGTGCAGGTTTAGGGTTTTGCTGGGAGAGAGTCGAGTTCTAGGGCAATATACTGTAGATTATTTCCAGTCTCTAAAGAAGCACATTTTGACAAACAAACTTGCAGAGTGCGTGTGTGTAGAAGCACGGGGTGCAGCATAGGCTAGAACTTGATTTAAAATATCCACTCTTCGTGCACTGAGGCACTCCAAAATTTACACAGTTTATTTTCCTTTTTTTTTTTTTTTTTTGTGAAATAACCCTTTCCGCTTTTTACTTGGTGATACTACTTCATTCTGTTCTGAACTACAGCATCTCTCTTACACATGTACATCTCTGCTGACCGGACTCTTTAATGTTTCATTCAAGTTACATCTGGAACACTGACTGCCGTAATGGGAACAAGATTTTACAACTCTGGAAAGTTCATGCCTGCAGGGCTGATTGCTGGTGTCAGGTACAGAACACTATACTGTTTTGTTGGGGATTTTTTTACTTCCTTGATTAAACTGAGATGGAGTAAACCATATTTTCTGCATCTTTTTTGTTTCTGTGCATCTGTTAACATGAGAAATATTTGAAAATGAGTTGACAAGTTATCACTGTTCTTTAATTCTGTGAATTTACTGGGTGTTTTTCACCTTGTACAGTTTGCTAATGGTTGGAAGATTAGCACTGAAGATGGTGGAGAAGCCCCATGAAAAGTAACTGCTCATTTTACAGCTTATCACCTGGATGAGGAAACCTGATAATGACACTGTGTGAACACAGAAGCAAGAAGGTTGGGATGGATAGTTTACGTACAAGGTGCCATTTATTTCAAAGATCTGGCAGAGCTCTTATAGTGTAGTGAGAATTCGGTCTTGGTTGCTTTTTTGAAACACATTTCAATGTATTTTGACACTTCTGATTTTTATATTCCAAAATATACTGATGACATATATGAAGTAGAGTGGATCTGTAATTAAGCAAGCAACCATGAAGTGTCACCAGAAATAACTGGCTGAATACAGCACTGAATCTCATAACTTTTATACCGAGTACTACAGTGTGCTTTACCTGCTGTATTCTGAGTTGATATATCACGTCCGTATAACGCCAAACAAATCTCATCTTTTTATTGTAGAATGATGCTGAAATGTTGCTTTTCTACAAGTAAAACCTGTGACAAACCTTTATTTGGTATGTTTTTGTGATCCTTTCTGCGTGTATGGGGTATATTTTATTTTTACGCTCTTGTCCTTACCTCAGTCTCTGCAGTGAACTGCTCTATGAGTGCTGTCTTTTGATGGTATTCAAAATCACTTTTTAAATGGAAGAGCAGAAGATTAAATTAGGGGCTTTCATTAACACACTTTTATTGATGTACAGTCACTGATACACTGAGTACTTGTAACTCATAATCTAAAGTGATATTATGTAGTGACTACTTAAGATTTTACTTTGGGACCTCTGTGATATGAAGGATACCAAACCTTTGTCAACAGCATGACATATAAAAACTTAAATAACTTAAATGTTATGCAACTACTTCTCATTTCGTAGTGCTGAAAGGAGCACATAACAGTTCTCTCAGGAAGTACATAAAGCTGATTTTAAACTGCTTAATTACTCTCTTTCATTGGCCACTTTCAAAGATGTATTTCTTGTTCTGAACATTTCATTTAACAGCGTTGAGCCTGAGTGACATTCCATTGTTTTGGATCAGTGGAAACTCACGTGGTAGTAGATTGAGTGTTGTTATAGTAGAAGGTAATAATGAAAGTGGATCTATAGATGCTGGGCCAATCATGCAGTGTTTTATTAATTCTCTTAACAAAAGTTATCAAATTAATGCCAGGTTTTCAAACATATTTCACACTGTGACCTCCCTTGTTTCTGGGCACTTAACCTATAAATAACCCGATCTGCAGGGGGCAGTGCTGAAAGCATGTAAAACCATGTCTGAATTTCTAGTCTCGGTTAAATCACAGTCTCTTTTGACCGTGCTGTAAGTAAAACCTAATGGAATTTTTGTAATGGCCTTATAATATCATTCATCCACTGTATTTGAGAGAATGGAAAATTCCATCCCTGCTATGAAATTTTCTTGAGCCATTCAAGAATAAAATGCACTAATACTCTTAAAAGCTGAGTATTTGGCAATTCTACAAATTCTAATTCCTATTTTATTGTATAGGTTTTTGTTTTTGGTGTATTTTTCTTCCACTGAAGGTGGTATCTGTATAAACTGAGATTGTTGCTTTTGCAATGAATTCATCCTGTGACTGTGCCATGGCTTCAGAGAAGCTCCATGCTGTTAGTCAGGTTGTATCTGGGTGTAATTTTGAAAGAGTGATGTAACTTTTATTTATTTATAGGTAATGCATTGTTAAAATAATTAAGCTATGGCTAATCTTTTCAAAGCAGACTCTGAAACTAGAAAGAAGTTAGTTAAATATTGTTGACAGTGGATAGCACGAACTGGAAGGAGTACTGCTTTTTTAGATGCGGAAAAGGGAAACTACATAGACTGAGTTACCGGACTTGAGCAAGTCAGAATTTAGTTGTGCCTCCAGAACTCAATAAATACATCACTGTAAGGACGGAACAAAAGAATTTAGGTCAACAAATCCTTATTCTGCAGACTGAAAGCCCAGGCCTCTATTCCACATGCTACTGTCACACTCAAAGTGCCACACAAAGAGCTGGGTGGCAACAGGTGATGTAAAGTACTTCATCCCTCTCCTGAGGGCCTCAAAGACTGCAGGAGGGAATTTTGTATTCATTTTGGTAGATAAATGATCTTTTGAAAACAGGAGTTAGCTCTAGACTTTGTCCAGGTGTACAAGAGTCTTTTTAATAGTAAGTGTTTCCCATACGTCCGTATAAGAAAGACATAAAACTATTAGGGAGCATCCAAAGGCGGGCTACAAAGATGATGAAGGGTCTGGAGGGCAAGGTGTATGAAGAGCAGCTGAGGGCCCTTGGTCTGTTCTGCTCAGAGCAGAGGAGCTGAGGGGAGGCCTCATGGCAGCTGCAGCTCCTCATGAGGGGAGCAGAGGGGCAACGCTGAGCTCTGCTCTCTCCCAGGAGAGGCCTCCATAGCTCAGGCCATGAACTGCCCCACAGAGAGGATCTTGCCTGGGAAGCCACCACACCAGAGAAGTGATTGTGAAGTGCCTGGAACCATGGGAATAGAAGCAACTATTTTCTAGTTTGCTTTTAAAGCTATGTAGTAACTGGTAAAAATACGTACTCAGTCCTGAAGCTGAGGAATGGAACCTGGGATTGTCCCCTGTCGGGTGGAAAACCCACGAGATAACCTAAACTTCACTTACGCTATGTGTTTTCTCTGGGGCTAGCCACAGGTCTATTCACATTCAGGATCTTACTTGTGGTCTCCCAATTACTCCTTAAAACCTTGCAGTGGTGCTTTGTTCTTCCCGATGATTAGGCATTGCTGGGGTCCCATTGCTGGATCTCTTCTGGCTGAGGTGAGTTGCTCACGCTAGGGCAGTGCCAGGCATGGATGTGCTGGGAATGTTACAAACCACACAGCTGACTGGAATGAAAGTTGTTTTGGGGTCAAAATCTTGTACACTTTGGTGCCTCAGTGGTGCTTTACTCTTTACATATATAGGATAGAGACCAGGAATACAGCAATGAAGTACTGAGGTTCAATGGCAGCATTGAGTTGAGGGGAGGAAAAAGTCCTTTTACTCATCTGTCAATGAATGTCACACCCTAAACTGTTCTTTCAATTCATATGACTGCCATGGCTAGCAAAATCCCTTTCATTTAGTACAAATAAGTAGTGTAGTTTAGGAATGTAGGTAAGGTTGTGCTGGTAGAACAGGTGCCAGTCTTTCAGTGCAGCAAAGGAAAATGAGAGGATGGAAATGTTTCGAGTGAAATGGTTTAGAGGAGAAGTAGTCATGGGCCATTCTACTTTATCCCTTGTTCTAATAATATAGTCAATGACTGTTTTTAATGCAAAGCGTATCCTCTAGCTCTCCTTCTGCTGCAGGCTTTGGAAGTGCCATTTGCCACGTCCCAGTTCTGTCAGTCACTGTGCTGGAGCTGCTGGCACTCTGTCATCCCTGGCTGAGGGGCAGCCTGTGCTGAAACTAATATGGCCTGAAGTATTCAGCAATTATCATTTTTGTGGTGGTAAAATTCCTAGCTTCTTGGCAATGTATTCATGCTTTCTGACTGAACAATTTAATCACCTGGAAAAATGAGAGGGGAAAAAAAGGTCAGGAGAACCTCCAGGCAGTGACAGCAGCAGGAGGAAAGTCTTTGTTCCTCCAGAATCCCTACAAGAAAAAAATGGCAAAGCTCTGCATCAATAGTGGCACAGAGACATCCGATACATCTCCTCTCCCACTTCCTTGAAGTGCCACAATGGAGCAGATCAAAATGCTCGGGCTTTTGTGCCGTATCCCCAGCTCAATTCACAGGTGACTTTGGATGGTTTTTGTATTCCTGTGCCTTTCTTCTCAACGTGTGAATTGGAGATAATGTTTTCTTTCTCCTCTCCTGCACGCAGTTCTCTACATCCCTGACAGTAACAGTGCATGGCATTACACGTTCCCTGCCCTGGGAACAAGGAGCAGTAGGTTTGATGCCTGCTTATTGCTAGTAACTAACAAAGTCTGTTCTTGTTTTAATTTGATCCTCTTTTAAAAAATAATAAGAAAAATTACAGTAGAGTCATTTCCCTTCTATCATTACATTAAATGTTAGCATTTCGTAGAATCATTGAATATTCTGAGTTGGAGGGGATCAAGTCCAACTCCTTGCATAGTACATTGAAATCCCCTCCTGTAAGTACTATGAGTTGAGTTGAATTTTAGTATTAATACTTAACATATTTCATTTTCAAAGATGAAGAAAGGATTCCAGATTTTGGGAGTGAGATTAGGGGGAGGATGGTTGCTTCTGTGAGCCCAATGACACAAAAGGGCAACAGTGCTTGCTGAAAGCACCACTTCCCAATTTCCTCATTACGTGGAGATTCTTCCACTCTTTTCCCAGTGTCCGGGAGAGCTCTGTGCTGGTGCCTCCCCATCTCTCCAAGCAGCCTGCTTGGCAGAAACAACCACCTTCAGGAGCTCTGAGGTATAGAACAGAACTCTGATGTGCTGAGCAAAATCCAAAAGCAAGCAGCGTGTTCCCTTTGTGATCTGGTCTTGCATATTCGTGCTGAGTTTTTTGTTTGTTTGTTTGTTTTGTTTGCTTGCTTTTATTTTTTCTTCTTATTTATTTTTAGTTCGGTTTGGGTTTGGTTTTTCGTTTGTGTGCGTGGGGGGCCGGCAGAGGGCGGCAGTGCCCCGCCGACGCTCTTCTGGGCGAGGGGGAGGCAACCTTGAACCGAGCTCCCCTGCCTATAAAACGGATTTACCCCCCCCCCCCNCCTCCCCTCAGCTGTCAGATTTGGATTGCCAATGGCTCGCTCAGGCCAATCCGAGAGCCCGGCCGCTTCTCCACTGTGGCTACAGGGCCCACCAGGAGTGTTACAGCATCCCACCCAGCGCTGCTAAGGAGTGCAGAGCAGCCGCACAAAGAACAGAAATAAAGGCCCCCATCCTCTCCTCCTATGCCCTCTGAAGGAAATCACTTCCTAAGTGCATTTGAAGCCCAGCTTCTCCAACATGCACTTTTGCATCAAGAAACAAAATCTGCAGGTTCAGCCAGCGTGAAGAGTGAGCAGCGGGGTTTAGCACTGCAGATCTCCTTCTTCAAGCACTTATCTTTATCTCTTAAGAAATAGATAAACATTACAGCTTTACAGTATATAACCAGGGAGAGGATGCTGGATACATTTCTTTGAAGGTCACACGCTTGCAGCACTGCTGTGGCCATAGGAAATGGCAGCATCTGCTGCTACCTGCAGGCATGCCATAGGCAGAAGAGCCATTGGATGCGCTGAAATTCCCCCTGCTGCTCTGTTCCCCAATAAACCTGTCCAGAGCATCCTCCGGGGATGGGCCAGGTGTGCTCCATCAGCAGGCAACACCACAGCCAGCAGGGGAAGGAAACACACAACAGCAGGAGAGAAAATGGATGGAAAGCAGCAGGAAGAAAGTAAATGCTGTTAAGTTCTGGATGGACATTTCCCTTTGTGGGGGTTCCCATTAGTCTGTGGGATTACGACAAGACCTAAAATACTCCGAGGTGAGACTGGGGCTGATCCACTTACCTAAGAAGAAACAAAGACTATACTGGGAGGTAAGGGAAATATTTTGTGATGGGTGTAAGAACCCAAGGGCCGTGACAAAGGGTGCATTGGCAACCCTAAAATCCTCTAAATGTATCATAACCCATAACTTGCGAATATGATCTTCCATGTTCTCCAGCTACTTACACATCCCCAGCGTTCAGCAGTGCATCAGACGCTCCACCCTAGAAGCCAGCAAATATTCCCTATAGTGGATGGTAAAAGGCTATAGGCTTTTCTGAGGCAGAGGAAGCAGCAGCCTGCAATTATTCCTTTATTGGTTAGCTGTTAGCTTTGGAGTACTAGGAGTGGTGTGTTAGAAGAAGACAGAAAACAGCCATAGACTGCGCTAGATATGTTTGAGTCACAGAATGAAACCCACAGGACTCCCTGTGGGATCTAAGCTTATCTCAGGAGTGCTCCTCACAGATGAATGTGACACCCACTGTTGTCACCTATAGACACTCAGAGTTCCTTAGATAGCATTCTCTGTAAGGACAGAGCAAAAGATCTGCTAAAAGAAGATGTTAAAAGCACTCAGATCCTTCCCTGTCAGCCTTAAACAGGGTGTGACGCATGTGTTAGCAATACAACAGGAAAGAGGAGAGTTAGATATTTAAATGGCCATGTTAAGTCATATCTAATTAGTGCTATTTATTCTTTTTTCTTTTTATTCTTTATTCTCTCCATGAGAGCAGCAAGTGCAGACAGACAAAGAAGAGATTTGGGGGAAGAAGGGTGAGGGAGGTCAGCCTCCTATTAATTGCATCTCGTTTATCTGGGTTACTGCAGCTGACCTCATTCCAAATCTTTAATTGACATCTTGGTTTAAAACCCGGGATGGCAGCACTGTGAAAGCTCTGGGCCTGCTTTGAGGTACACTGCATTCATTATCCTCTTTATCAAACATGCATCAAAAATTGAGGAGAGGGTTTTCCACTTTGTTTCCATTGACCCTAAGGGGAAATAAGTTTGTGCAGCATCTTTGGCAGGAAGGGAAAGAAAGAAACGCCAGATGATTACATTAAAAAAAAGGAAGAGTGGACCATCTGGAGTGGTGTGAAATGTTGCCCTGAATGAAGGTTTCTGAGAAGGTTCTCCTCCTTATCAGTGCTGTCCTGTGTTAGCTGCCCCCTCCAAGCATATGTCCTCCTGTCCTGAGACTTTCAGCAGAGAGATCTGTTAATGAGATGAGTTTCGAGGACTGTGATCGGAGTTAATCTATTTGCAGATCTTGCAAAAAAAAACCTCTCCGCAGAGAAAATAAGGAGAAGGTATTTTTGTGTTAATTTCTCTGGAGGTCATTCTGAAATTTATGGAGGAGGAGAAAAACAAGGCATTGAGCTTTCCTGTAGGTACCTCTGGGGTTGAGACTGATTCAGGCTCAGCTTAATCACCGTGCCTGGGTAAACTAATATTCAGCAACACACCTCAAATTGCTGTGCAGTAAGTCTGCACTTATGGGACCCTCTGCCTTCAGACAAGGGAGTCTGAGGCACTTCTACCCTGTGAGGGTGCAAACCAGAGCAGCCTGAGATCTTGAGCTGCCGGTGCTCCTTTCCTTCTTGGTCAGGAAACTTCCCTAAGCCCCAGCAGTGCCCTCTGTATGGGAAATGATGGTCAGCATGGCTTTGGCTTGAGAGGCTGCGTGGAGTAGAACAGGTTAATTTTAGGCTAAGGTTCCCAGCTGTGCTCCATTGTTTGTGCCCATGACAGAGCCATCTGCGTGGTACCCAGCCAGGAGAGGCAGCAACACTGCTGTTTGCTCCCACATACTTGAAGAAGTCAGAGAGATGCTTGAAGGCACATCAGCTGATGTAGCTTTCAGGACGTGGGGTTCAGCTGGAAATAACCCAAGCTCCATCCCACGTTGCTTATGCCTTCTTCAGCGGTACAGTCTGGAGAGTAGGCACCAGTGGTCCTTATTATGTCACGATTCGTGCAGTCTGGCCACATCCACCCCGCTACCCTTTCTGTCAGAAGATTTGAAATTCCTGTCACCTTCAGCTGAATTTCTCAGGGATTCATATAAACCTACAGGAAAGTGCACAAATGCCAGCAGCCTGTCTCGGGCAATACATGAAATTCAGATGACAAAATCAAATGCAATTTCTTTCTTCAGAATTATGGCAGGTGCAGCGTGGTGAAACCACCGTAATACACAATAGATTTGAACAAGAGAAGATGTGGCAAAAGAAAGGGAAGGTTTTGTTCAGGTCATGCACCTAATGAAAAATAAACAGCAGAAAGCTTGCTTTTATCAAGTTTGATCAAATTTTAGATTTCTAGCTGAACTGCTACATATACATTGATATTAAGCCTATGGTGCCCTGCCAAGGGAATAGCTTCTTCCCACCAGAAAGCTGTGGAGAGTCTCACCAGGAGTCATATTTGACAAACAACTGCAGCTTCTGGCCCTCAGAAGAAGGAACTGTTTTCCCTGACATTTGTGTTGTCCTAATGTGACCATATCATGCATACAAGCACAAAGGCTGTGCCTTAAGGAAAACATATCTCTGAGGAGAACGAATAAAAACCTTTGACAACAAATCACATCTGTTTCTCAAGTAAATCTCTGATCTGAGGCAAGAAACCCTACGTAATTAAATTTTATTTTCCTACGCATAATTAAGAGAAAACTAATGTCTATGTTGTAGATTCTCCTTCTCCTTGCAGCCTGCATCATAGCTTAGAGGGAGATTTCAGTGCTTTCTATTGAACTGTAGCAGAGACAAAGGAAATTTTAGAGGACAAATGAAGGATGTGCTTGAAACCCAGCTATGTTAATTTGCGCTGTGTTCCGTATTGATCTTGCTTTCTGCTTCCGAATTTGGCATGGGCTCTGCAACCCTGCCACAGGCAGATTGCCATGAAAGAGTTCTGTATGCTTTTACCCGGCAGCACTGGATGCTCTGCGGTTCTGATACCCACTTGCTATATCAGTCTCGCAAACTTACTGCCCTTCCACACCCTGATCTACAGTCACAGCAATCTGCCCATCCAACCAGTCCATTAAAAACTGTCCAACGTTCCCTGGAAAACAAAACAAAGCAAAACAAAACAGATGGCTTGCAAAACGTCGCTTAGTCTTTTTGCACTGCCATGTTTCATCCTGCAGAATTGCTGATAGTGTTACAGCTTCGAGTTTCTCCATATTAATTGCAATGATATTTTTCAGTCTTTTCCTGCCAGCCAAGCTGCTGACTTTTGATCAGAAATCACGTGCGTGCTAGGAAGACGTGGACTGCTGTCAGCTGGCACCAGTCTGCTGTGCCATGGAGGGAAGAGAGAGGTGCACAACAGCTGGGGAGGGAAAAGGGTGTACTGACATGCTGATGTACAATGTATATGAAAACATGTGGTAAATAGGAGCTTAAAACCCCTTATAGTTCATATAAAACATTGGACTGGGACTGAGTTTCTGTTTGGCTTCTGCTCTACATGGGAGCCCTAGATTTCAGTGGCTGTTGTGGTAAATGCTTGTGATTCTCTAATGCAATAGTGAATTCCTGGAAAGAGATGAGGTGCCCCAAACACTTTGTTCCAGGAAAAAAAGCTGTTCTGGGTTCCCCTTCCCCTCCCTTGTGCCTCCTGTAGAGAGCACAGAAATTGCCTCTACATATTGATCAGCCACTCCTGCCCAACCGGTTTCTGTCTTCTCTCAGGCCATCCAGCAGTCCTGGGTGATTTAAAGGTAAAGACTGTACAGACTATATGTTTCTTCCCCTACTGGAAAAATTTTTCTTTGTACATATGTTGGGCATGGCAAAGCCCTCCTGGCCTTGAAGATGATCTGAATGTAAGCAAATGATCAGGTCTTTATTATCATCATGTGATACCAGAGCAGAAATTCAGCATCTAGGTTTGTATACTCCACATCCTCAGTTGTGTAACTTGCTTTGTTCAGTGCTGAGGTCTAATTGAGATCTCTCTGTAGCATCAGGTACTGAGTATGGCCTGACCAGCACCTCTGGAAGTCTCCTTGACCTCATACACATCTCCCCATATATTGTGCTGTCTGTCCAGAATTAATCCGGATTCCTTCCAGTGGAGGGAAGTGGCCAATACCTCTGAACTACATGGACAAGTAGGTCCCATGGCATGCATCATCTATGTATCCTGGTGGAGATGGGGTGGTCGTAATCCATGCATTACAAAAAAAGAGAGAGCTCTTCCCTGCAAGCTATCAACATAAGCCAGCTGTGCGGCAAGTCTAATTTGAGAGGAGTAAGCTCTGAGGTGGTCAGCAATATCAAGGATGCTTAGGAAGATTCTTAACTCTGGGTCTTAATGAAGGTTTCGCTAGGACTTCAGGACGTCAAAACTGTACAGCTTACGAGACAGGGCATTTGCTTGTGAGGAAGAAGGAAGACCTGAGCTCCAGCCCTCGCTCAAAATAAAAGCTCAGTGTTTTAGCAACATGTTTGCTAACAAGGCTTTAAAGAAGGGCAGAGTACTGACATGGGGAGACAAGCCAGTAAGCAAACTTCTGGAGCAGCCATTTACTGAAGTGATGAACAAGGCCTTTTCACTTGGAGCCTTCCCTGCAAGTGAGGAAACCATTTTCCTCCATTTCAGAATCTTTGTTTTAGCTTGGTCAATGACTTGTTCATTAGAAATAAGAAATTAAATACGAGGTTTAAGAAGCAGAAAACATATTTTTTCTACCTGTCTGGTTAACAGATTATTTCATGAATGACAATTTCCTTTGTTTAATAATTCATCTGACTCTAAATACAGAATGCGTTTTCATACCTTCTTCCTCCACATCAAAACCATTTAATATGACTTTATTTAATAACAGAAAACAATGCTGCCTTTTTGCACGTTATTATAACCTAATTTCTACCCAAAAGCAATTCAGCAAAACTCCTAGGGAAGGAATTGAATTAGCTAGTAAATACAAAATATCATTTGCCAATTTCTGATATAATATGAGGTAAACATAAAGTGTTAGAGTAAGAACTGTAGTTGTTTAAGTATTTAAACGTGTCGCACAGCAAGTTAGCAAATACAAGAGAGTATGAAATATAGCAAAAGGCTTCGGGTGCTATGGAAGAAATCTCAGCGGTCGCCAACTAGAGGAGTCAACTGCTCTTGGGGAAAATGATTAAGCACAAACACAAAGTGGGAATAAAGCAGATCACTTTAACCAAGGTCACTCACTTCCTCCTTTAAGTGTCAATTAAATGACTGCTTAAATCCCGTGCACATAAATCGCTCCACCCAGCTCATTTCGCACAGCAGAAGGCAGGGAGTTGATGAGTCCCTGCGGCCACAAAAGAGGAGGAGGGTAACCCGCTAGCGTTGTTGCTGCAGGCTGCAGCTTCAGTTCACCTTCATCCATTCCCAGCCCTTTCTCGCTAAGGGCTTCCATCAAATGTTCTCTTTGCCTCCCATTTCTCTGTGCTGCACTTTTGAGAAGCAAGGCACCTCTGACTGCTGCTTGGCTTTCCTCTCCCCAGCACCCACCTCTTTACCCTTATTCATCCCACTCATGTTTCCCGGAGATCTCACGTGCCAGCAAGCTACTTGTGAAACCATCACCTGTGTGCGGCCGGTGTTATTCTAGCATTATGCATCCTGCCCATATTTCATACGAACCACCCCAGCCCACATGCAGCCTGGCACTCCTGCACGCCTGTGGCAGAGTTCCCAAGTGATGCAGCTGGAATGGCTCTGGCTCAGCGATGCTGAGGGAAGAGCTGCCTAGGGGATAGAGGTTAATAGGAGACAACACCTGGGCCACTTAAAACATGTTGGCTGATGGTTAATGCTACCACAAATGTGATGAGGGGGAATGACTCAAGGCACGTTTGTCCATCTGGGATGAAAGGATTAACTGTGGAGTTGGGAAGCCTTGTGGCTTCATTTATTGGGGGAGTTTAACACGAAGAGCAGAATTTGCATCACACAAGGCTACTATGAATCTAGCCTGAGAGTATTTACTGAGGGAAAAGAGTTAATATTTTCTCCTCCCTAGATGTCATGAAAATGAGTCATAATTTGATTAAGGGCCATTTTCTATGCCAGATGACTTGTACCTTGGTATCTGAAATGATAAAAACAATGCAAAGACAAAAATGTCACATTCCAGCACTCTAATCACAATGCTCTTCCTTCCCTTCATTGTGTTCTCCATTTTTTTCAGGTGTGAAATGAATAAAACAAAACCCATGCAGCTCGCCTTTCGAGATGTCCGTGATTTCAGGACAAGTGCCTTGTGCTTTTTTTTGACTTGCCTTTGAGTCTTCCCATCACAATATTTACTGTATTTCATTTCTCTGTGGAATCAAATCCAGTTAAGTCCAAAATCTGAAAGTAAATGCACTAACCTGGATTTGTAAAATGCCTTACAAATGTGATTAAAACCAGTCTAGCTTTTCATGGTAAATAATACAAGTTATGCATCTGATAGAGATACGTAGCTGAACATTCCCAATGAGTGCAGTGCTGTCTTAATATCCTCCTTTGTCCTGCTTCTTAGTAGAACAAGAGCACACTGATACGTCTTACAGTGTCCCACATAAAGTATGTGGGACACAGGCTGATGTGTACCGTATTAGACTCCAGATTCCTTAATGTCTTTAATAAATCTGCCCTACTTTCTTTGTTGCGATGCTCTTCTAATATTAGAAGTGCTTAGCCCTGTAACACAGACTTATTAATATTCAAAGAAATATTCTATTACTAAGCAGTCCTCAGCCATCTACTTTTGCTCACAAGCCCTATATAAGAAGGTGTGTGTCCGATTGCAGCTGAAGTATACATTACCATGTGCGCTAGAGGAGAGATGTGTGGCAACAGCAAGCTATCTGTCGCAGCCCTCCCTGCAATAAAATGTCATCAAGTTCCTCATGAAGGAGTATTTGATCAAACACAGATTCTTCACTGGTTCCTAAAATAGTAGCTGTGTTGCTCATGATGATTAAGATCTGATGCCTGATGATATGTAGTTCTCTGAGCTGTTAAAATACTTCTGATGAAACATTCACTTCTGAAATAAAGTTCCTTTGAAAACGTGCGTTTTCATTTCAGGGGGAAGATTAAGCCTTGCTTAAATATTAACAGGAATTTCTGGTGTGGAAATTGTTTATTTTCAACAGGGTGTCAGTATTGAGCTGATATGATTTCAAAGAACATCTGAAGAAAAGTAACCTCATTAAATCTGGTGCCTTATTGCCTGTCTCGGTTTGCAGACTGAGAGAGCAGGTCTGCCCTGATCATCCCGTGGGTGGCAATTCAGCCCTGGGTACCAGAGACCACCAGCTCCTAGGAACCAGACCTCCTTGAGGGAGGAAGGAACAACCCTCAAACTCAACTCAGCTGATGCTGAATGATGACACATGCTGGGCAAGGTGAAAGAGGAAGGGGAAACGATTAATTTCAAGAAGGAAGTCCTCAGCTTTGAAAAACCTAAGAAATTCCTTGTTGACTGGAGGGAAAGAATTAAAGTTGGCTGTTTCTTTCTGTGCATTCTGTGCGTGATTACATGAGAATGAAGCACCGAGGCAGGCTATCACTTCTGTACAGCACCTAACAGTAGCTGTGGCAAACAGGTACTGCCCTTATAGGGAAAGGAGAAGTCTTCTATGGTAAACAGGTAAAGAAAGCACATAACATCTACTTCAAAATACTCCTGCAAGCTACGATTAAGGAACCAGTGCTGTGAATGCATGATGCCCCTTTACACTGCACAGTGTATCCTCTGCACCCCATAGATAGGGATGCTCCCACCCAGAGAGACAAGAACCTTCCAAAGGTGGACCAGAGAACTCCAAATAATGGTTTTGCTATTTCAGCTAAAGGAGAATTTGCAAAGAGCCAGAAACTGCGTGGGATTAATTTTACCCTTTGAACAAACAAAGAGCATATGATTGAACATTATCGATTTAATGAAGAAAAGTCACAGGCCAGGTAATGCAGGATGAACTTCAACATGATCACATCAGTACAAGTGGTGAATCTAAAGCCCCTATTTAAATATTAAAGTCCTAAAGAGCATGATTTTAAGGGAGCAATAGCTGTGCAGAGGCACTGCAAATATCTGAAGGCATATATGTTCATACCATGGTACTGGATTAGACCGAGCCAATTATTTTTCTTAATATTTGTTTTCTCAGTGCATAAAAAGGAAGGACTTTTTGAGTAGCCTTTTTTTTTCTGTTCAGGATAAAAATAGTCACAAACCAATTTATGAGACATAAGTTCGAAGTTGAAATGGAAATAAGCGAGGAAGACCGTGTAGGATGACAGGATCATACTTCAGGTTTGAGGGGACTCTGGGGACAGTTAGACGGGTTCAGCTCTTCCCAGGAAATGATACTCCCGAGAGTCAGCATCTTCCCAGCTCTCACAGTGCCTGTGCTTGTTGTAACAAGTACAAAAAACTTCTTGCCTACCCTGACTGAATCAATGAGCCTTTGTCCAACAGCAGCAGGTTTTCCATTGTGAAATGGAGCTGATTTGAAGTATGCTGGAGGGCTCTCCAAATCTGCAGTACTTAACATGTGTTATTCACGCAGATCTATTTTCCTTTAGAACTCGTCCCATAACTGACTCCTTCAAGGCTTCTTGCAAGCCCCATTGTAGTCCTAGCCACTCTCAGAGAGTGGACACAGACAAGGGGACAACTGCTCGACTGCAGAGCAGAACATCCTTGCATCCATCTGCTGTCAAAGTGCGTTTTTACCCGACCGAATTCCTTCACAACATGTGTTGCTTGGAAAGACTCAAAAGCCTTGACATTGCACATGTTTGCTGTCATGCACTCCCCCGTGACTAATAAATCGATGGTGCTCTGCTGTCTTCATCCCAAAGAAACATCTCAGCTGCCCTGCAAATGGCGTGGAATGTTCTGTTGCTTTAATAATAATCACTTCCGCAGCACATTCGAGCTATTTGCACAGTGCTTAACAAGTGTGATGTGGCACTAACTACTGCTTAGGCTCAAAACTATTTTTCAGAATTAAGAATTTCAATATGACTCACTGAGTGGAAAAATACAGATCATGGCCTGAACAAGCGAATAGCCCGTGAGAAAGGGCTCGAGTTAACTTGGGAACACAAGTAAAATGCCACTAGTTTCTGCATGCAGCTAGAAGAAACTTGTTTGTGAGAAACTGCTCTGTAGATGTAATCAAGCATCCTTGCTTTCTGTGAATGACCTTGCTTATACTGATATGCAATGCTTTACTGTCTCCCACTGTTGTATATGTGGTCAGGGTACTAAGGGGGGTTAGCAGACTTCTTGCTGGCTGCCACCGGTATCTGCTGGGGGTAGTCCCAGGGCAGGCACTCTACTGGCCACCCCAGGTAACGTGAGTGCCTTCATTAAACTGATAAACTTCGTGTACTTTCTTGGGAATCAGTAAACCTCATGCAGAAGTGCTGGTGCTTTCACATTACACTTACTCACCCTGTTATAATCTTTTTCTGCATGGTACTAGTATGAGAATCCCCTTCTCCACGTGTCTACTTATGCCTGACAGCAGCCATGGATTTGCTAAGGCAGCTTAGTAAGATTTAGCTACTGCTGTCCAGTCCCTCGCATTCATCCAGGGTCTCTGGATGCCTGGCAGGAGCACCTGCAGCAGCTGGAGGTCTCCAGGAAAATGGCCTGTTACTGACCTGTGCCTGACAGGAGCTCATGAAAGTCAGCTAGGACAAAACTGCAAGGATGTACAAGTTGAGTACACCATTTTGGGCGCTCAGCTGCCCTCAATACGCACAAAATAACAAGTTCTCAAGACCCAACAAATAACATTGTACTTGAGCATCAGTTACTACTCACGTAAAGTGGGAATGCTCATACTTGTTTGTCTTCCTTCACTAGATGTTTACATAATTAAAGAGTGGAAATGGTACTTGCTTAAATCCTTCTGTGTGCCTTGATGAACAGAGTGCCAACAACTTCCAAAGTATCTTGTTAGTGATGTAGTTTCTTAAAGCCTTGCTAGCTTCCTAAAAGCCCATCCACATTTGGCATAGATATCTTGTAAAGAATGGCTTTGGAAACTGGAAAAGAATAAACTGAAAATATACTGAGCAGGCTAAGAGAGTCTGGGTATGGGCAAAACTCCTACTGAAAAGAACAACAAATGGCACACGCTCTACTTTTTTTCTAGTGCTCTCCATTGCACTTCAGACCAATGCTACAAATGTTAAAGCAATTCCCATCCTTCTATCCCACAGCAAGATCCCACTGCGGGTTGCACTTCTCAGGAATGAATTTCACATGATCACAGCATCACTGAATCATAGGAGTTGGAAGGGACCTCTGCAGATCATCTAGTTCAACTTCTGTTAAAGTGGGGTCCCTGGAGAAGGTTGCACAGGAAAGCCTGTCCAGAGGAGACTCCACAACCTCCATCGGCAGCCTGCTCCAGTGCTCTGTCACCCTCACAGTAAATAAGTTTTTCTCAGTGGAAATGTATTCAAAGAGACATTAAAATGAAATGTATGGCTGATCAGATTTCTGTTTGTCTGAGAAACTGCAAGTTGCATTATATTAGATGTAAAAAAGAAACTTGAGCAACACAGTTCACACATCGTTTCTAGTGTGGTAGATGACTCAGTAAGGCTGAGTGGGAGAACCAGACAGGTCTGAATCACCACTTTTTTCCTCCTCTCTGAAACAGTATTATCTCCAAGCAGATAATTTCCAGTCTCAAAGATGCAGCAGTTCAGTAGTGGCAATCACAAACCTCATGCCCCAGAAGGAGTCAACTGGTTAATGAAAATTCACAGCTGCTTCATATTTGAAGACACTGATGTATGTAGAAGGAAATTAGTTAATTAATCTTACAATTCTGAAACTTGAGAAGTATTTGGAGAGACAGTGAGCTCCGTTTCATGATTTCACAGAAGCCATGTATTATTTAGCTCTTTCCATTGTTCAGACTGATGTATGAGAAACGCAGCTGTGGAGTCTGACAGGAAAAATGAGAAAGACCAGATTTCAAGAACAGAGAAGTAAGAAAGAAACAGTTTGGGTTCCCAATGTTCTATCAAATAGATCTGCATTTTTCTGATGAGTTCAGTGGGCAATGAACAGAAACCTGTGCAATACGTGGGAAGACCTTCACACATTTTGACAAGTAGATTGAGGACTTTTATCAGCTAAGAGATGACTGCATTTGGAAGACATTCTGTATTTTCCTTAAGCCAACTAATAACAAGCATTTGCACATCACGTATGCTTGATTGATCCTGTCATACCCTCCTGTATCTTTTAATATTTAGTACTTCCAACTTACTAACCAGATTGGCAACATTAAAATGAAGTACAAAGCTAAATAACAGTTGAATAAAAATAATTAAATGGAAAGAAAAAAAAAATCCAGGATTTCTGATTTTTATAATATCAAAATTTAATAAAGAAGAAACCAATACTGTTCTACAGGAATTACCTGAAAACATATGAAATTCAACTGAGAAGACAGTTTCAAATCTTTGCAAACAACATTATCAGACTTCCGTAGAGGAGATATTAAGTTGGGATTTCTCACATAAAGTTGGTAATGTACCAGATATTCACTGCATAGTAAAATGATGTGGTGCTGCAAAACTCAACTGAAATACGTAGTAGGATCAAAATGGTGATCGTAATGCTTTCACTACTCTCTTGCTGATTGCTTTCATTTACAGAATTCAGAAATGCAACTTCATGCTTTATAGCAATCATTTATTTCAGAATGAGAAATAGTCCAAAGAACTATGTTCTTCATTTTTTAAGGACAAAATTGTTTTCTATCACAGAAATCCACGTGTGTGTATTCCTTGAAGGAAGCTGCAGCAACCGTAAGAACAAAATGTTGCCTCTCTTGACAAGACTGGCAGACTTGGGAATGGAAAGAGATCAAAGATAAATGGAACACAGGAGGCTTCAAAGTTCCTGGAGTACATGTAGCCCAAGGAGCCTCAGTTCCAGCTAGACATGTTGTCAAAGCAGAGCCCTTCAGTGCTGCCTTAACCTTTCTTGCACTGCACAAAAATATCGACTGGATTTGATAGCACTTAAAGTCAGCAGTAAGTAGCCAGTACAAGGAGCGATGCGGATTTGACCATAGATTCTGCTGTCAGTGATGATTGCAGTTGCCTACATCGCAGTGAGACCATGCTCTACATTACTCAGAAGCTTATTGTCCTGCTTTGGCTTCCCTCAGCCCTTTTGGGTGCTCATGGGAACAGGCAAGCACAGCGTAGTCATCCTATTTCACAGTTAACTGAGGAAGAATAGCACCTTGCTCTTGTGCAGACTGCTATGGGTCTCCTGCAGCTGATGGGGTATTACAGCCCAGTGCACATTCAGTCAGTCACATATGGGGTTGCTGTGTGTTCTCATGCCCAGCACCCTGACCATCCTGGTGGGCTTCTGCTGGACTTGCTGTGCTTTCAGTGCCGTCACAAAATTGGTGAAGGGTCTGGAGGGGAAGACGTATGAGGAGCAACTGAGGTCCCTTGGTTGGTTCAGTCCAGAGCAGAGGAGCAGAGGGGAGGCCTCATGGCGGCCTGCTGCTCCTCATGAGGGGAGCAGAGGGTCAGCGCTGAGTTCTGCTCTCTGGTGGTGGGGCTGTGTCAGGGGAGGGTCAGGTGGGAGTTAGGGAAAGGCTCTTCACCAGGTCAGGCCCTGGAACAGGCTGCCCAGGGCAGTGGTCAGAGCTCCAAGCTGCCAAAGTTCCAGAAGCGTTTGGACAACACCATCAGACATTGGGTTTGAATTCTGAGTGGTTCTGCGTGGAGCCAGGATTTAGGCTCAATGATCCCTGAGGGCTCCTTCCAATTCGAGATATCCTATGATTCAATGAATCAAGGAAATGCCACACAACTGTGGTTACTGGACAAATGGCTGCAGCTCGTGTTCCAGCTGTAGGGAGCCACACAGCACCCATCTCCTCTAGGTCAGTGCTACCAGTGCATGGAAAGCACAGCGTGGTCAGATTCTTTGTCACACAGCAGTGTTATTTCAACTGCTTCTGTCTTTCCACCCTTCTTTATTCTATCCTTCCTTCCTTCCTTCCTTCCTGAAAGGAAGCTGTAGAAAGGCCGCACGAATGGAACACGATCCCTGCCCCCTCGGTGGCAGCAAGCCGCCCACCGCCGCCATTTTCGGCTCCTCCCGCCCGCCGCGCCCCCAGCCCCACACCCGCGGCTCGGTCTGATGGGCGGGGCCAGAGCCTGAGGGGCGGGGCCAGGCGGGTGGCAGCCACCAATGGTGCGGCGGGGGCGGGGCGGGCCGCCCGGGAAGGCGGCCGGCGGGCGGCCGTGGCCGACATGGCGGGGGAGCGGCGCTGCTGCCCGCGGTCGAGTGCGGGATGGTGCGGGCATGGCGGCGCTGCTGAGGCGGCACGGGGCGGCGGCGGGGCCCGCTGACAGCGGGGAGCAGAGGGAGCCGCGTCCCCTTCCCGTCCGCGCGGCGGCTGCCCTCGGGTGCAGGCGGCGCTGAGGGCGAGCGGGGGGCGGCCGTGCGCCCGCGCCGCCGCCATGCTGCCCGGCGTGGGGGTGTTCGGCACCGGGCTGACGGCGCGGGTGATCGTGCCGCTGCTGCAGGCAGAGGGCTTCGCGGTGAAGGCGCTGTGGGGCCGCACGGCCGAGGAGGCGGAGGAGCTGGCCAAGGAGATGAGCGTGCCCTTCCACACCAGCCGCATCGACGAGGTGCTGCTGCACCAGGATGTGGACCTGGTTTGCGTCAACCTGCCGCCGCCGCTCACCCGCCAGGTTGCCGTCAAGACGTTGGGTGAGTGCGGGGCCCCGCGGGCGGGGGGACGGCGGTGGCCGTGGTGCTGCGGGCAGTGCCCGGGGGAGAGCCCGGCTCGGGGCTGCGCGGGTGGGTGGTGGTTCGCGGAGGACCTGAAGTGACGCTGCGCGTTGTCCCTCTCCGAGCGTCTGTAGCCGCTCCCCGTCGATTGCTGGGCTTGTGAATGATGTTGGGAAGCGGTGTGGCTGAGCCCGTAGCTTGCTGATGCAATCTGCTAGCGACGGAGCGAAAGAATTGAAACAAAAAGGTGTTCGCTGGGAGTAGAGCCGTTCCCGGTTCCCGTTCGCCTCCGGTTGGTTTGGTTTCCTCCGGCTCCCCAGTGCTCTTTTCCTGCTGTAGAGGTAGTAACGCCGACTAAACAGCCCCGGTCTCCCTGTTGTTTCAGAGAGAAATATCTGCCGCTCGATTTTAATTTGAATTTCATGGAAATGGAAGTTGTGGTGTTTCGAAACAGGTGCCAGCGAGAGATGGGAGCTGTGGTTCCGGAGCAGCAGCTCTCCCTCCGCTTCCTCCCCTGTCCATCCTTGCTCGGTGGGAGCTGCCGTGCCCCGGAGAGGGTTTCTGCCCTGCTGCTGGGCTTGGTGCTGCAAGGGAGCAGCGCAGCGTTCATCAAGTGGGGCTTCAGGGTCCTCTGGCCAGCAAGTACAGTTCCTTTCTATATGTAAGGGAAGGATGTGGGTCTTTAAAAAAAACCAAACAAACAAACAAAAAAAACACTACATCTTTCTTTTTTGGTTTGTTTGTTTTCCTCTTGGGGCTTCATACAAGAAGCAGTGTGTGGCAGCCAGTGACAGGACATGGGCAGCTGTACCAGAGGTTCTGCTCATAGAACCTAGTCTTCAAGAGGGCTGAAAGTGATGTCCTGCATTGCAGCTGATTGAAGAAAGCCAGTGTTGTTCATTGATACACCTTGGTCTGGTTTCCATGTGGGAAGAGGCATATCTGTCCTGGAAAGCTGTGGACTTCAGTTTTTTTTCCTAACCTGTATTTTGCTTTTTGAAGTCCCTTGTATCTAGAAGCGCTGTTTTCAGGCAAAGAGGTTTCGTTATCAAAAAGCAAGAGCCCGGGGCAGCAGCCAGTGGGTTTCCATCACGTGCCTGTGTTTGCACTGTGAATTCTCAGTGCCTTCAGTCGACTGGCTTCTTCCTGGTGTGGGCACTGGAGGTAGAGTGGGGCCAGGCAGGTGTCCTCACAGCTGTGAGGGCTCAGACAGTGCCACAGGAAGTGTGCGGTTGCGTTGTTGTTGCTAGTGCTGTGACATACAGGCACATATTGCTGCTTTATGCTTATTTTGGGCACAGCAGCCCAGCCCTTCAACCACTACTACACTGCAAAAATGTGAATTCGGCCCTAGCTCAGGAAGTCCCCAAAACGAAGCAAATGTAGCTTCCTGGAAGCAGGGAGGGAGAAAATGGCAAGCTTAAAAGCTCTATTTCCCTGCTGTTAACTTTTCCACTGGTGTCTTCTGCTTATCTGTTAGAGCCAGATCCAGTTCAGGGGCCTGTTCTGCAGTTCTCAGCTGACTTGCTGCGTGGTAATCAGGAAGGATCTGCACTTAAATATTTGGGTGAGCCTAGAAACCAGTCTGAGTGTTGAGTAAGGATGTTTTCCCTTCTCACTGAGCAGAAGTGTTCAGCATGTCTGCTAGCATCGTTCTGCTTTTGCCCTGCCTGTGTGCACCGGCAGTGCAGTTGTGTCTCAGGCCTGGCCAGGGAAGGGGGTGGGTTCACATGCAGACACACAGTGTGTCACCAGAACCCTTACTTGTGTTTAGCATTAGAAGGGATCCTGGTACAGTGCGAGCCTCCACCTCATTAGAAATTTTCAGCGTAATCCCTCTACCATATTTAATTGAGTCAATTAAATATGACTTTCTTCAATGCTCACTGGAATTTGCGCTGTGTGACTGAATAGCTGCTGCATCACTTCAAGTGATTGCTGCAGGTGGAGCTGAGAAGCCCTTGATGACATTTCATGTCTGTGTTTTAGGGAAAGCTGCAGCCATTTCTGTGTTTCTGGTTGCATTGGTACTTGAGTCCAATCAGTTTAACTGAAGAGAATTTATTTTTAAGGTTCCTGTGAATGCTTATGTTTTGCACTGGCACTAAATGCCAGGCGTTCTTCAAGCGTGTTTCTGGAGATGTTAACCTACTGACTGTGTTTTTGCTTCCGCTCACGTTCAGCTATGGACAGAAGCACTAAGCTGCATGCTAAGTATCCACTACATGCTTGCAGCCATGTCTGCACAGCATTATTTTTGAAATGTTTATGTTGCAGTAGTACCTGGTAGGAGTCTGTTCTGTCTGGGGGCTGTGCAGGCAGAGTACGACTTTCCCAGCCCTCTGCAGTTTGTTCCTCTTAAGAGCGCTTAAATTTGTTGGCTGACCAGTACTTCTATACTTGACTGTGGTCATGAGGGAACATCTTCATGAATAAAGGAACTTCAGTTGTGCTGCTGGGCTCCTGCTGTCCCTTCGCGCAGACAGGTGGTACAGGCCTGTCATTTGGAAGGTGTTTGCAGGAGCCTGGTGATGAAATGCGGCAGAGTATTGCTGGGCCTACTCCTGAGATTGAAGGAACATCACCTGTGCTGAAGTAATTCACAGATCTGATGTAATCTGTAATTCACTTACACATTCCTTTGCGCTCACTGATACAAATTATTAA
The DNA here is from genome assembly GCA_016647715.1 of Pavo muticus. NCBI lineage: Eukaryota > Metazoa > Chordata > Aves > Galliformes > Phasianidae > Pavo > Pavo muticus. Next base: position 649,753 of record JACDJE010000017.1, read on the forward strand.
GAGGTTACTGGGTTATAGCTGTGGACCAGCTTCTGTGATCCACATTTTATAATGTGCTAAGATCCTCTATTAAGGTAAAATACTATTGTGATTATGAACATCAATGTAATATTTGTCCTGCAATATTGAATTTAAAACTGACTGACGAGCAGTGACATTGAGCAGAACAAGCACTTGTGCTTGGAAGGCAAGCAACTTTGCAACATATTAGAAGTGAATTATGGGCATCTTATTGCAAAAGAAGAAGTCAGATGCAGTGCTGTCTATCTTCAGTTTGCAGAGCTGGGAAGGAAGGGCCGTATTGCTCTCTTCTCATGTGGCAGACATGGGAAAGTGAGTCCAGAGAGTGTGCTGGCAGGCAGCTGCAAGCCTTCATCTTGCTAGAGTGATGGCTGTGTGTATTTTAGAAGAAGGAGAACATAGCATACAGCTCTCCCATTACCTTTTTCTCAGTACTGCAGACCTTTAATTTCAGTCTGGTTCCTATGAAGCTCCTGGGACTGAGTGCACAAGACAGTTAAGGTAGAGATCACTGTTCAGGTACCATTGTAAAATGAACAAAATAAACAAACAAAAAAAACCCAACCCCTTGTTTCCTTCCTGGCTTTTAGATCAAATGCACTTTCCCACTTTTTCCTGATGAAAGTAAATGCCGGTTCAGGTGCTGTGGTGGTAACATAGTTTGGGTGCCCAATATGGAGCTCTGGGGGTGCTGGGGCACTGAATTCTCATTGCAGTGACACACCCAGGTTTGCTGAGGCTGAAGAGCAGCTAGCAGGGATCAAAATGCTTGCGCTGCACCAATTGAGGCTGTGTCAGAGGTTACTCTGCCTGTGGCTGCCTTGGCTGAAAAAATGCCTGCCCAAGCCCTCAGCCACTGTACTTAGAACAGCAGCGTGGGGTACCAAGGCATGGGCACTCTCCTTTCTAAGACCAGAGAAGTTCTGAGAAAACTGTGTGTTTATAGCTCTGGCTGTATATAGAGTATTGTAGTTATTTAACTTCAGGAGTAAATTACAGCATCCCTGACAGACTGAGCCCTATAACGCAGAGAACAGATATTTTTATCATCATTTTTCTTGACCTTATACCTTTGTTCTTAATCATTGTGGCCACTGTTCCGCCTGCTGAGGTGCTGGGTTGACAGGTCCTTGCCCACACCCTTACTGCAATGACTTCCTTTCACATTACTGGCTTTGGGACTTGTCCTTGATCTACACAACCTGCATAAGGGACTGTCAGATTGAGAGCTCAGTGGGTGAAGGAACTGGGTCCTGTTCCTAGAGTTTGCAGCTTTGGGAGGAAGTTAATTAAAGGAGTTTTAAAAGAATGTGTAGATAAATGTAGAAAAAGGAAAATCTCCTGGGCAAATAAAAGAACAGTTTTCCGGTTTTCCGGTGTTGCTTCTACTCTCCTCTGAAGACCTCTTAGTGCTCAAGTCTGACACTATGTAACAGAGATTTGCTATGTGACTTCAGACGTGGGTAGCTGAGCCTAAACACCCTGAACTGTCTGCTTATTTGAGACCTAAATTGTGCTGAGGCATACTGCAACTTATTGCCCTCTTCTCTGTATGTACAATAGATTTTTATCCTAAACGGATAGTAATAGCAAAGCACCAAGGATTAAAATGGAGTTAAATTCCGAGGGCAGCCAGGACTGGTGTTTTCCACAAGCTGTTACAGTGCAACAACGCCCTTTGCTGTTAATATCAGCTTGCCACAGCGTTATCCGGAGTTGCTAAGAATTGTTCTGATTTCCTCAAACCACCGAAGCAGAAGCCTTTACCCTGCTGTGTATTTTTTGTTACTTGTATAATAACCCTGTAGCTCACCTGAGTGAGCTGTCAAAGTCAGAGACCTGATTTACAAGGTCAGCATGCATGCGTGCAACAAAACCACAGTCTTTGCAGAAAAATGATCTCAGGTCTTAAGACTTGATTTAAACAGATTTATTTAAATAGCTATGTAATTAAATAGGAACAGTCCCTTGTTAGGTTCCCTAAATTGATTTAAGGCCTGGTCTGCATGTAGATTTTGTACTGGTATAATTATGACTGCAAGGGTTATGATTTCTTGAATGTAATAATAGTTTCATGGCCATTAGAAGTCCAGCTGGTGTGTGTGCCATTCTTCACCCTTAATAATTTCTCTCTCCTATGGAGGTGCAAATGGTCACTTGCATGTACATGCAGAGCATTTAGCTGGTATGAATTTGTCTTTACTACAAGTGTGGTCCAGCTCTGACTGTACTGGTACATTATAGAGCCAGTTCTATTTAGCACAGTTTGCAAATGATACTAAATCAGGAGATGACATTGACTCCTTCAAGGGTAGAGAGGCCTTGCACAGAGATCTTGGCCATCTAGGGGACTGGGCAGTCGCTAACCACGTGAAGTGGGGGATGAGAGGCTGGAGTGCAGCGCTGCAGAAAGGGATCAAGGGGTTCTGGTAGGTGACAAGTGAGCCAGCGGTGTGCCCGCTGATCTGTCTGGGGGCAGATCTAGGGGCCAACCATACCTGGGGGTGCAGCTGGCGCAGCACTGCCACAGGGCAAGGGGAGGGGTTGTCCCCTCTGCTCTGTGCTGTGCGGCTGCACCTCCAGCACTGAGGGCAGGTCTGGGGCCACAATATAAGAAGGCAGGAGTTGGACTGGAAGGTCTGTATGGGTCCCTTTCAGCTTGGGATATTCAGTTACTCAATGAGCTGTACTCTCTATGAAGGCTGGTGATGCATCAGTTCAGGTGATTTATTTTTGCAGATGCTGGGAGGAATGCAGTTTGGCTTTCAGGTCGCTGTGAGTTTGGAGGCCTTTGAGCAAAAGCCCCAGAGGGTTTAAAGATTTTTTCTTTTTCTGTGTTTGTTCAGAAGGTGGCTGCTCTAAAAATGTGGTGAAGAGCAGGGGAGGCTGAGCCTCACTGCGTAACAAAACTGGCACTGATTGCCCTATTTACTCCAGCATTGCACAAGATCAATGCGCCTTGTGATTGTAGGCATAGCGAAGCTAAGAAGTTGCCCTCTACCTTGAGTGCTGTAGGTGCCTCTTAAAGCTGCAGTGGAACTGGCATCCAAGGTGGCAGAAGTACAGATTTTAGTAATGCACAGGTCAGCAGTCTGACTCACAGACTAGCAGGAGTCTTATGGTGTTGTCATGGATGGGATCACATTGGGTGTATCCTCTCTTTTTTTTTGTGAGGAGATCACAGCAGCCTTCATTTCAGCCCAGCTGAGGCTAATGATAAAAGTTATTCATCTGGCATGAGTCTTAGGTTTCAGCATGGTGATGAACACAGAAAACAAGAACATGCTGAGAGAAACTTGCAAATGAGGTACATAAGTGGGTCTAGTGATTGACAGTGATATAAGAATAAACATAACAATTTAACACAGGGTTCAAAATAATTTTGGTCATTTGCATCTGTGTCTGAGTTTAACTTCAGGGTGAAAAGTGATGCCTTCAGTGCCATTGCAGCAGCAGTCACAGCTTTAGTGAGGCAGATGGGGGTGAAAAAAAGGTAGCAGCTTTGTTTTGCATTCTGATGTTTCCATGGCTTTTATCAGCAATAAAGACCCTTGTTTTGGCACTTCCTTGCAGTGAATGTTTGGCAGCTCTAGCTCTTCCATCTGGTCATTATTTGCCAGGAAATGCCCAGAAGAGAGGTCATGGTTGAATTAAATACTGTCTCTAGGGTACTGGGCTTCACACAGCAAATGAGAGGCCTTAATATAGAGAGCTTTTCAGAATCCAAATAGAGTCAAGCAAGGACAGAGAACCATAAAATAGTAGTTATCCTTACTTCTGAATTGATGTTGCTTAGAAATGTGAAACAAGACTAAACTGAGCACTCACAGATCTTTCTCTAGGTATTTATTCATATGCATTATGCACATGTGTACTTATATGTGTATGTGTAAATATACACATATATGTACACGTGTATGTACATATATGTGCATAAAAGTTGAGCAATGTTCAGGTGAAAAATATTTAAATTAAAAAATTCCTGGAAGTTCCTCCCTTTCCTTCACTTCCTCCGTCCATAAAAGACAATGCAGTTGCTACTGTTTTATGCGAGTGTAGGAAAGGGGTGAGATAATTGCTTAGAGAACATCTGGAAAGTGCTTAGCTGTCCATAATGCTAGTCAAGCTCATGTACATTAAAATAAATGTCAGAAATGTATCTCTGAAAGAAGCGTTTAATAGCTCGGATTTTGATGGTGCTTACTCCACTGTGAATGCCAGTAAAGCTCTGCTGAATCAGAGGAAATAGTTGATGTTAGTGAGAATCCATGGTGGCCTGGAGGAAGATCACCCACACAGGGAGAGCAGGTTGGCCTTGCAGAAATGTGTCCTCTGAACAAAGACATGTTGTGTCCATTTAGGAACTGATTGATGGGAGTCTTGGGACACCGTTGTGCAAATCTTTGCCGACTTTGGTAGTCTTCTTGAAGAGAAAGTCCCTGATTCCTTACAGGGAATATTTGTTGGGTGTAATAATTCATGTAAGTAGGAATTGAACTGCACTTGCACCAGTTCAACAACAACAAAAAAACAATTAAATGAAACTTAGCTACATCTGTGTAATTCCACAGCTTGGTATGGTTGTGCTTGTGGAATGTGTTATGGTGGCATGTCTGTAGGAGTGAAAAAATAAGATGACAAGTGTTTGGAGTAGAGGTGCGTAGAAACACGAGCCCCAGCCTGTGAAAGTCAATTGGCCAACGACTGTAATGGTACTTGCTGAACTCTTTTGTGACTTGTTAATTTCTCTGAAGGAACTTGTTGGGAAAAATGCTTTATGATTAAAGAAGATGAGATGCTCTGATAAAGACTCATTTCTAAGGCAGAGCACTAACTATAGTCCCTGAAATTAGCTTGTGAATGCAAGATACAGTATTGTCCAAACACATATGAAGGTGACCTGAGCTTTGTGTCCTTGACTTACAGGTAGAACTCATTGCTGATGTTGCTGAAGAATTCTGCTTAAAAATTACTGCAGTGAGATGCTCAAATTGTGATGTCCTGCTTTGCTAAAATAGCCAAAGTGTGTTTGGATGTGGTTTGTGACTGCTAGCATAGTTTCTGAGAGCCACACACTTGAAGTGTTAACACTGCTAGTAATTATTTTGCTGGACCCCATCGTCTAACCTTTAGGAAAAAGCATTCTGATGCATTGTATGCCTAAACTGAGCAAAATCTTATGCTTGCGGGTCATCTGTCTGATGTATGCATCTTTTAAGTACTCATTTGTTTGCCCATGTTGTGTGACTTGGTGTTGGTTAATAGATTTCTTTGTCTTTCATCATAGTGCCATTAGCGACTCTTCATGTACGTTTGTGTTGATACTGTGAGTGCTGCTGTCAGAAACTGCAGATCTGCTCATGTGGATCAAGTGATCCCTCCTGAGGGCTGCTTCACCCAAGTATTTCCCACTGTACAGAGGGAGCAGAGCAGCTTCTGAAGAAAATGCGGGAATTTGGAGGGACTTTTGTTCTTTGGGGAATATTCACAGTTGACAGTGATCGGTGGCAGTGTTGAGCTGTAGAATTGTATCTGGCACTGAATATTCTGGAGGTTGATGTTGCAAGTAATCATCTCAGTATTCATCCTGTACTTAACAGATGCTACAAAAAAACTTACAAAGTCAGTTTTCTATGAGCAGTGATAGATCAGCAGCTAGGAGGTTTGTATATTTATTTTTAATGGGTGTTTCTCTTTGGTATACTGCACACTGGGAAAACCTTCTCTTCAGCAAACAAGGAGGGTGTGGCTGGGCTGGGCTGGAGGGAGGAGTTGCTTTTTTTACTTTTGAATGACAGACAGTAGCATGCAATGCTGTTTGCAAATGTTGGCTTAAGCCATTGCTCAAGGTTGTGATAAAGTTCAGATTTGTAGCTGCTGTTGAGTGGGGTTTAAGTGTACAAAGATATTTATCTTTGTTGGTGACCTGGATGAGAGCACTGAGTGCACCTTCAGTGAGTTTGCAGATGACACCAGATTGGCAGGAAGTGTTGATCTGTGTGGGGTTAGGGTGGCCCTACAGAGGGATCTGGACTGGCTGGATGGCTGGGCTGAAGCCAGTGGGATGAAGTTCAACAAGACCAAGTGCTGTGTCCTGCACTTTGGCCACAGCAACCCCAGGCATCGCTATGGGCTTGGGGCAGAGAGGCTGGAAGACTGTGTGGAGGAGATGGACCTGGGGGTGTTGGTCAGTGCTCAGCTGAACATGAGCCAGCAGCATGCCCAGGTGGCCAAGAAGGCCAAGGGCATCCTGGCTTGTATCAGAAGTAGCACTGCCAGCAGGAGCAGGGAAGTGATCATCCCTCTGTACTCAGCCCTGATGAGACTGCACCTTGAGTGCTGTGTTCAGTTTTGGGCCTCTCACGAGAAAGACACTGAGGCCCTAGAGAATGTCCAGAGAAGGGCAGTGAAGCTGGTGAACGTTCTGGAGCATAGGTTGTATGAGGAGCGGCTGAGTGAGCTGGGATTGTTCAGTCAGGAGAAAAGTGGGCCTGAAGGGTGACCTTATTGCTCTCTACAACTACCTGAAGGGAGGCTGCGGTGAAGTGAGTGTCAACCTCTTCTCCCGTGTACTATCAGTAGGACAAGAAGGAGTGGTCTCAGGTTGTACCAGGGGAAACTCAGGTTGGATGTTAGGAAATACTACTTCTCCAAGAGTGTGGTCAGGCACCGGTACGGGCTGCCCTGGTGATGAAGTCACCGTCCCTGGAGATGTTGAAGAAACGTTTAGATGTTGTACTGAGGGACATGGTTCAGTGGGAAATATTGGTGGTAGGTGGACGATAGAACTGGATGATCTTAGAGGTCTTTTCCAACCTCTGTGATTCTATGATTTAATACCAGGTCTTGGCATTTTTCAGTCCTGTTCTGTCTTTTAAGACTGCTTACTCAGAGCCTTCTCATTCAGGCAGAGTAAACTGAGGATGTTGGGTGAAAATAGCGGAGTGCTGGTGGTGGCTGCAGCCTCCCTCCATGTTCTGTAACTGTACTTAAAAAGAGTTTGCACCAAATAGAATTGAGCTGCCAAGAGCCACATGCAAAACCTTTCCTTCTCTGGCTGTGTCTGCATTTCAGTGCATTTCCCCAGATTAGTAAGTAGGCAGAGCTGTTAAAAACATTCCCTTCACTTGATGCTCAAAGGAGAACTGGGATGATGCTCTACCCATCAGACCTGCCTTTTGGCAAGGCATTAAAACTTCTCCTGAAGCATCTGAAACACACTGCAACAAGTGTGGTATTAAGTGACTTTGGGAGCACTTGCAGTAATGGGTGGGGGAAGGAAGGGAGGATTTTGAGGCTTCTGCTTACTACTCTCATATATCCTTTTGTTGAAAAGAACGCATAAATGTTAACTATATGGGAAGTGACTAAGATGTGAGGTTAATTTGGTAGCATAAAAGAATAAGAAACTGTTGTTTTGCTACCAAAGAATGTGTTTTATCAAGGCAGGACATGACTTTCACTCTGTATCCAAGAGGATTGCGTATTTTCAGAATTCACACACACACTGGTAAAGTTTCCTGCTCCGCATTATTGGGTGTTTGCACCGCTGCCAATGCCACCAATGTAATAATGACCAATACTTTCAATATTTAAAACTTTCTTTCTGATCTTGTGATGCTAGCCTAAGTTCTGCATGGGCTGGATGGTGCATAAAAATGGAAACTGCATGGTGGAACTGATCACATCATGTGGATTATAGTCTTGTGGTTCTAATGAGTGCAAATATAAGTGCATATTCTTATGTGTATCAAAATCTCTACTTAGAACACACTTTGGATAGCTGTGTGCTGGAATATGAGGCTTGTGAAGTGACTGCAACTATTAATGATATCAGAAAATGAGTTTCAGACTAGGACAAACTCTTTGCACCTCAGTTTGGAAAACCGTGCCATGAGCCTGAGTTTTGATATGATAGAGCTGTGCTGTTTCAGTCTCTAAACCTGTAGTTACAAGAGTATGAGAGATGGATTGATGTGGGCAGTAGTTAGGATATTAATTAAAATACCATGGCTCATGTGAGTAACAGTATCTGAAATTTACCTCTAGATTTCCTCAAAGAATTTAATCTTTGGTGTTCATACTTCTATCTACCTGCATGCTAATGCAACTCATGCTCTTTCCCACGAATATATGGATGCAGTTTATTCTTCCCATGTTTTGAATTGAATTATGAAGAGGTAGAGTGAAGAACTGCTTGGACAGCTGGGGTCAGGAATCTGTGTGCATCTGGCTCCCAGTTTCACAGGGCCTGTAGCCCTTAATGTAGAACTGTGGAAAATACTTTTCTCCTGTTCTTTTTTCAGAGCTCTGACAAGAGGTTTTACTGTAATTAGAAGGTGCCTTGACCCCTAGACAGCTTGCCCCTTGTCTCTTTTGGTGAAAAGCAGGGGGATACATGCAGCTGTCCTATAGGCAGTCAGTACGCTGGTTGTCAGTGCAGAGATTACTGTTATTTGGTGAGAGGCAACCAGGAAGACTCTACTGGGTCATGCTTTAAAAGTCAAATCCTGAAAGGTCTGGTGGGGCACTGGCACAGGCTGCCCAGAGAAGCTGTGGATGGCCCCATTCCTGAAAGCATTCAAGGGCAGTATGGATGGGGCCTTAGGCAGCCTGATCTGGTGGGTAGTAGCCCTGCTCATGGCAGGAGGCTTGAAACTAGGTGGTCTTTAAAGTCCCTTCCACCTCAAGTTGTTCTGTGATTCTGTTGAGACAGCTTAGACCTTCTAGACCTTTCAAATTGGCCCACCTAGAGTTTGAGTAGTATTGAGAGTGTTACAGGACTCTAAAGAACTTGTGTGCTTGAAATAAGAAGACTTTGAAAGCTTCTGATTTGTTACTGGCAGAAAGTCATGTCTTTGAAGTTGCTTGCTTTCCAGCAGTGACTGTTTTGTCCCAGACTTCCAAAGAAACTAGTCTGGTACTGAACGTAGTGTTACACAAAATGAGAAGCCAGACCCAATCAGTTGCATTGTCCTGGGACTTCTGTGAGATAGAAAAGAAGGACTAGACAAAGGTGGTTTTTTTTAAAACAGATACCTTTTTTGTGTGTAATGTTTGCTTTATGGCTGATACCTTAATTGCCAAGTTTTGTATCGGAGCAGGTGGTTAATCTGTAAACACTGGAATTGGGATAAGGAGAGTGCCATTCATGATGGAAACGTGTAGTGAAACCTGTGAGTACCATACTGTTGTATAGCTTAAGCAGCAGCAAGCTTTTGCCAAAACAGAAAATACTGTATTGTTTTTGCACGGCTGGTTTTCTTATTCTTCCATTTGACTTGTTACCTTCATTTGAAAGCAGCACCAAAGACGGGATGTACAGCTTGTGGGGACAGCTTGGGCTGTCAGTGATCAAAGCCCTGGACTAGGGATAGAAACCATGCAGGCTCACGTCACCTCTTTGTCCCCTTTTACAGGAGCCAGATGCTTGCTGCAGGGTTCTTGAATGTGAAGCAAATGTGGAAGGCTGTACCCATCTCTGTGTAAAACCTCATATTGAAAGGGCGTAATGTGCTTTGGCACTTTTTGTCTTTGAAAATACACGCTTACTCAGAGCTAGGAACCATCAGATAACATCTGACTGGAAGAGGAGGATGTGTTTCAGGGGCTGTCCTCGGGGCCTAAGTATGAGACACCTCCCTGGTTAGAAACAGAAAGAGATGACTATGGAAAGTTGAAATGGAGACACGTGATGCTGACAAATGTGGCCAGAGGAAACCAGCTGAATAAAGGTCTGTGAGGAGTGAGTGTGAGGGAATAGGAGAGCAGTAGCACAGTGCTACTGCGGCAGGACTTGCAGCAAACGGAAGGGGAAGGAGGGTGTAGCCGGTGCCTGTGGCTGTGTCAGCGGTTCAGAGCATTCCTTTGCTCACTTCCTTGCTGGCCATGGGCTGTGTTCCCACCTCCTTATCCTCTTGCTGATCTGTAGTTGCTCACCCTCAGAAGACTGGGCAGAAGTTGCCCCCAGAGTGTCTCTAGGAGTGGGTGATGGGATGCAGCTGGGAGGAGGTGGCTGAGGCTGGGCCTGTGGCAGGGCTTGCATTGTGCTGGGGAAGAGAGAACCTGGAGGGATGCTGGAGTGGAGGAAGACACAACTGAATTTGATGGGAAAGAATTCAGTGGGTGCTGTAGCATCTCCAGCACTGATACACAGTGAATTAATGAACCCTCCTTGGAAGTAGAAGTGCTTTAAAAAATGATTGAAGTGGTGTGCATCTTTTAATGTTCTCTCTGCAAACTAGCTAGAGCTTACCTGAGGAAGGTGCTCTACATGTAAGATCTCTCTGTGGAAATGAACTTCATGGATTTGACTGAGAAATACAGGGACTTGCCTGGCACCACTGGCTCCAAGCTGAATTTCCATATGCAGGGCATGCATGACAAGCAGTGTCCTGCTCTGGCAGAAATCAATTTAGGCACCAAATGCAGCAGCTTACTGAGGATAACTCTGTAGCAGTGACACATGAAAAGTTAGCCTTTCTTAGAAGAAAAAGAAGACAAAGAAGTTGAGCACAGTTACAGGCTCTTATTTATTAAGCAGTTGCAGTGAATATCTACTTCAGCATCACTGAGCCACAAGACATTTAATAAGAACCTTGCTGAGTAACTTCAGAAGATTTTGCTAAAGCCAGTAAGATCTGTTTGGCTTGATATGATGAGTCTGGGCAACTTCTGATGCATCTCCACAAGTCCTTTCAATTATGTAAGCTGTCTGCTTCTTGCCTCAGTTGCTGAAGTGCGCCAGCCAATGTGGCCTAGGTGGTGACTTCAGCCTATATTTAGAAAGTGGGTAGACATTGTTTGAAACCTCAGACATGGATTTTGGGCTCCAGGGCAAATCTTTGCTTCTGTTCTCTGGGGAGGGGAGCAGCATTGAGCAGAGCTCTGTCAAGACTTGATCACACTTGCTGCCCTCAGCTCTGTGCCACAACCCTGCCATCTGCCTCATTCAGCTGTCATCCAGCTCCTTTGAGGCACTGCAAGGCTCTGTCTGTTAGCCAGACCTGTGTTATGATGCTGTCTCATTCTGGCAGTGGTTTACCTATGGTGTGTTTCAGCTGTGCAGCAGACATTACTGTAGAATCACAGAATGGTTTGGGTTAGAAGGGACCTTAAAGACCACCCAGTTCCAACCTCTCTGCCATGGGCAGGGTTGTGGGCCCCATCCAACTGGCACTGAGCCTTCCAGTGATGGGGCATCCACAGTTTCTCCGGGCAACCTGTTCCATCACCTCACCACCCTCAGACTGAATATTCTGAATAAATTCTTTCAAAGTTTGACCTCTTTTAGTTTAAAGCCATTATCCTCGTCCTATCACTCAGCTCTCTCTGACAATCCCTCCCCGGGTTTCTTGTAGGCCCTTTTAGGTGCTGGAAGGCCTCAGTGATGTCTCCATAGAACCTTCTCTACTCCAGGCTGAACAACCACAGCTCCCTCAGCTTCCCTTCACAGGAGACGTGCTCCAGCACCAGTGCACAAACTTAATTGTTGTTATGTTTAATTGGAGTTAAATGCCCCAATGATTTATAAATAAATAAATAATGCTGCTAAGAGCATCTCTGTGACCTCATTTCTTGTGGAGAGCCAGACTGGAATTTCCTATTGTGCGCCAATTCTTGAGTGTATTTCCAGAGCTTTGGGAGTTCCCTTCAAGTGGCTGGTTGGCAACAAATTGCTTGTAGGAGTTGTTAGAATTGCCTGTGGTTCGGTTAGGCCCCAGTGTAGAGGAGCAGCAAGGAACATGAGGCTTTATTTGCTCAGTGTTTCTGCTCTGGGTCAGACAAGGCTTAAGGTCATGCCTCAGCTACATGCAAAGGGCTTTGTGTCTGGAGGGGAATGAGATGAATGGAAGAAAGGTGTTTAGGTCCTCATGAATCCTTCCTGAAGCTTTTATGTACTATTAGTCTCTGGAGAGGGAATGCATGGCAGAACTCTTCTTTTTTCTTGGGGCAGGTTTTATGATTTGTGAATTAAGGAGTATAACTTGAACAAAATAAAAAAACAAAAAAACAAACACAGCTGTGAGGATGTGGATGATGTTTTACATGAAGAAAAATCAAATCCTGTGATGTTGCTCAACGTGAGGTACCATCACATTGTCTGCAGACACCTACCTTCTCTTAAATCCCCAAGGGGGAAAAATGCAATGATTATTTTAACTTAACACTTAAACAGTTGCATCTGCTCCCCATTTGTGTCATTTGCAAAACAACTCAATTTTATTGATTTATTTTCAGAACAGCCTGGTGGTCCTTGAATTAAAAAATTGCTGAGAGGCTTGTGAGTTATAGCTAGTTGGGGGTTGTCTGTCTCTCACTCAGTTCCATGCACAGGCTGGCACATTTCTGAACCTTAGTTTTGAAGCAGAGAGCTAAGGGACCTGTCACTGGCTTGCTTGGCTTGGCCCAAGGGAGCAGCTTAGCTTCTTCCTAACATGGCTATTTCTTGAGTTTGCATGACTCTGTATAGTTAAACTATGTTTTTCTTCTCTTGGTTTCTTTTTATCCAAGTTTTTCTCATGTGAGTTATTTTGGATTAGATGGGATTTACAAGGAGGAGTACACATTACATTTCAAGGTTTGCTTCTACTATTGCATTGACGTACTGATCCCCTATCCCCTAGGGTCAAACCTCTGGGCTAAAAGCCAGAATTTAAGAAGATTTTTCTGTAGGGTGGAGGAGTATTTTGTGATTTCACCCCCTATGAGTTCACCCTCTCCCTCTTGTGCTTGGTCCTTCGTTATTTCACACTCCACCCATACAAAATGGAAGAAAAGGCTGGTTTAGCCTTTGCTGTGATCCTTATGTGTAGCCATCTGCTTGGGGGGCATTGATGATATTACATGCAGTTTGATCTTCTGGTGACTCATTTTTGAATGCTGGTACATCCCTCTATGCTGTTAAGCCATCTTTGAACCTCGCTTTGTCACAGCAGTGTATGCAAAGAATAAATCCGCTGTAGTCGGTCAAGTAACACCAGCATGAAACTGGAGTGACCAGAAAATCACATCTTTTTTTCTAGGTTATGTTTAGCAGAAAGTAGTGAAAGCCTCAGCTGAGCACAGAGAATTTCAAAATTTGATTTGCCTACTAAAGAGACTGGCCAAGTGTACTGAAAATAATTTCAGAGACCACAAGCTGATTTGAACCGTGTCCGTGGAGCTGCGCAGACAGATTGTGTGTTATGTGTGAACTCAGTAAGAACTCGCCTTCCTCCAGTGGGCTGGGACATGCAGAAATGTGATTGCTTGCTTCACTTGGTTGACTGGCCCTCTTCGAAGGGTCTGCTGTTTGTGGAGTGGAGAGCAGAGGCTGCTGATATGATTAGATTGATTACCTCTTGTTTGCACAGTGATTTCAGAGTACTTACAGGAAGTCCACATGAATTCACTTATGACTTGTTAGTGCTGTGTTTTTGGAAGACAATAGTCAGTGCAACCAAACATTAAAGCACACAAAAGCAATGCAGAAGGGAAAGGTTGTGTAGGCACAAGCGTACCTGTGCAGTAGTCTCATGTTCTCTTAACATCTCATCCTTGTACCTCCTCTGTCTTTGCAGTGGAAAACAAAAGTAACTGTCACGTTCATCAGAAGCTGTTGATCGTGGCCTGCTTCAGTGTATTTCTGAATCATAACCTTGCAAAAAGCATACCTCACCTAGCAGGAATTCAGCAAATCCATTTAACAGGCTTATGGTGCTGAGTCTGAGGCGTTTCAGCCCAGCTGGCTGTAACCTGGCATAACCTGGTCTTGTTCATACTGATCGCTATGGCATTAGTGTAGGAAGCTTGTGCAGGAGCTTGGTATTGCAAGCAGTTTCTTCATGAAGCATGTTGTTACAGAGGAGCTAAGTTGATGCAGAAATATGAGTTGCATAGGATAGAGTAGTCAAAGAAAAACTAAACCCAAAAAATCAACTAAAATTAGTCAGCAGTCATTACCATTTTCCTCACACTGTATTTGTCATTCCTGCAGGCTCAGATTTAGATGACTTCCTTGGTAGTTGTCCTTCTCTCTGATTTTAGTCCAGCAACAATGCTAAAATGGCAATTTCTTCTTTTTCCATCCTCCACTGCTTACTTTACCATCTAAGCCATGAGATTACTGCTGTTGTACCTTTAATGTACTAGGAGCAAAACCTACTGAAAATACTATGATCAGACAGAGCAGATTAACATCATCATTTGATTGTATTGTTCTAAGCTTTATTTATTGCTCTATGTGTAGCAGTAGATATTTTGGCTTGCACAGATGTGCCGTGATGTTCTTAGTCCCATAACTGCCCTTTCTTGTAGCAGTCACAATTCATTACCAAAAAAACAAAACCACAAAGCCAACAACAAAAAAACATCCAGGCAGAAAGCTGGCATAATTGTGGCATACTGGAAAAACTAGTCACATTATGTCTTTGGAATTAGCTGCAATGGATTTATCATGAAAACAACTATTTAGGTTTGGGTTTGTCTTAAACAGTCAGACTCCTATTGCATCATATGTTTCTAACCATTTGAGTAGTCAAAACTGTTGAGGTCACCTAGGCAATGTCCTGCATAGAGCAGGGTTGCATCTAATTTTAAATATTTTCCCATTTGGAGATTCTGCTGTTTTCCTCAGAAGGTTATAGTTCAGGTGAGTCTCTCTGCTGGAAGACTCTCTGACCTTGGCAGTCAGGCTATCATCTTAATTCAGTTCCATTATTCCAATGTAACTTCAACTTTTAACACCTCAGTGAGTTCCCTTTAATTCTTTATTTTCCCTTCTTTGGGTTCACATCCACCTCTGTTAGAGATTTCTGCACTGGTGTGTCGTACATGTAATTTCAACAACCACATTGAAATACATCTGTTTATTAATGACGCATATCATCTTTTGAACTGCGTGCAAATGACATTCAGATGGGTTGGAGAGCTGAACCATCATGGTGAAAAAGCTTGGGGGTGGATAATCCCTCAAGCTTGAGTTCCAGTGTAAGTCTTACTCAAATGGTGTGGTAAAAAGCAGAGAAGCTGCTTCCACGATGCCTGCGGTTGCAGTCCATCTTCTGATATGATATTGGTGACCCATCAGAGGTTTTGAACTGTTTAAGGCCTACGTAGATAACACTGAATGTATCAGCAGTGACTGTTGTAGAGCTGAATGGATTGTGAAAGAAGCACATGCAAGAGAATTGCCATGTGTTTTCTCAAAACTTCTGGAACTGTTGAGGGGTTGTGTTTTTACCCTTTACCACTGTATGCGTTGAACAGGATGTGATGTGTTTTCACGCTGCTGTGTGAAGCTGGTCTGTGGGATACTGCTGGAACCCATTAGGCCCATTGATTACAGCCATGTTGGGTAAGTATTCACAATACCTGTGAATTTTTCACCTCTTCAGTGACCAGCTTGGTCTAACAGCTCTTGCCATTCAAGTGGGTGATGTTCTAGTGGTATTTGAGAGCCGATAGAAAAGGGTGGTGAACGGCTACTTAAAACTAACATGCGTTCTTTGGAAACCATTTACAGTTCTCTGTCCTGAACCGAAGCTGTAATTTTGCAGTATCAAGGCAGAACTCTATTGTGAGGTCACCTTTTTGGGAGGCTTGCTTAAGTATTTGAGCACGGTAAGCTCCGTACAAAGAAACTCATGTATTTTGCTATATAAGGAAACCCATGGCTGGCCATGATATTTCGAATATACAGCTTTTATTAGTGAACACTTTGAGGGTGCTAAAGAGAGCTAGACTAAGTGGGGTTCTGCTAAATGTTAGCCTAGCCAGATTAGATGCTGGGGACATTTAGGTGGGCTCCCCAAGTTGTACCAATACATTATAAATTATATGGATCCATGGCAATAACCTGGCCACTGTTTTCCTCTGGAAGGATCACTGAGGACTGAATGAACAAGGAAATCAAAACCCCTGTACTTTCAGCTATTTGGCCTTTTCTGGACTGGAGTGCTGTAGGAAAAAATCATAGCCGCTGCTCTGTGCAGGAGCAGCATACAGGTCCCTGGGGATGTCAGTCTCATGTTCCCACCAGTCTTAAATTCAAGAACAATAAACTGTAGTTGTTGTATTACGAGACCCAAATGTAATGCACGAAGAACATGTGGCACATTAGATCTGGTTCATACAGAAAATTACATCTAGTTTACAGTCTTTGTAAATATGTCATCTTAATGCCTTTCTGGTACTTACCAGCAAGGCTCTATCTCACTTGGATTAGTCAGACCTGACAGCTTCTGAAACTCAACCCTGTGCTGTATGACAAGCAGTGATGAACTCTGAATGTGTGTGAATAATGGTCAGTTTTGATTTCAGGAAAAAAAATTCTTACAATCAGAAGTTGGTTTTTTTTTTTTGATTCTTTGCTGTCTCCCCAATACCATTTTAAATCTTCATCCCTGTTTAATGGAGAAACCCCTTTACAGAATTACATCTAGGTATGTACACCAGCACCAAGCTCTGGATATCCTTCCCTGCAGCGTGTTACATGGCATTTCTCTGATTTGGTGCTTTGAAGTTATTAGCCACCTCATTGTTCTTTGAGACATTTCTTTGTAGTTTAATTAATACATATGAAATTCTCCTCTGGACTGCAGTTTCTGAGTAAGAGTCACTTGCTAATACATGACAGAGCATGAGGCACAGATACCTGCTGTGCCACGAGGCTGTGAGTAACTGGAGTGTTGCGTGTCTACCTCTCATTAACTGAATTGCCCAAATTCTTTGGACAAATTAAGCTGGGCTCAGTGTGAAACTTGTGAGAGTGCGTGATCCAGTGTGGCTGGTGCTTGCTAGCACTGTTTTGAGTGAGGGCACTGATCTTTTAAGTAGCCCATAGAAAGCAGCAGCTTAATTCAGTCAGTGCTACTTGGAGGAGAAAAACATGAATTCCCAAAGGTACTGCAGGCATTATGAAAATGATCTTAAATAACAATACATTCTACTCTAGCTCAGACACTGAAAACTTTGGGCAGTAAATGACTGAAAGACACTGGTCTGTGGGATGATGAGGTAGCCTGGAATGGAACCAAGGTCCATAGAAGTTGACAAGAGTTGCCCAGTGCTTGCAGCCAGCTTTGGCCTGGGTCCTCAGATGAGTTTTGCAGAAATGTTCAGCTTTATTGCTCCTATCTGTGGTGGGAGCAGGGAAGCCAATGCTGAGCCTTCCTGGGCTGCTGGATTTAACTCCCTCTGTGGGTGGTTTAAAAGCATGGAGGGGAGGGGGCAGAACTGCGTTATCAAGTTAGATGCCGTATGTTCTCTCAGGAGCTGGTTTTGCAAGTGGCTTAAACTCAGCTGGGAAGCTCCTTTTACCACATTGCCAATGTGAATTGTATTCCTCTGCCCAGATGTGCCGTGGCAGTGAAAGATGTGTGCATAGCTTAGTGCAGCTTTTTGACTGGATTTGTGAGCTTTTGTGGGGAAATTTGATGACTGTCTATGAGAAGGAAGCTAGAGAATAGGTTTCAACATCCATGTGCCCTCCTATGGCACCTGTCTCCTTAACATGTACTCCTTTTCCTGAGCTCTCTGGCTTCAGCTGTCTTCAGGCTGCCCTTAACTACACTTGAACACAGTGAGAGTGGTATGGCAGCCTCCATACCCTGCTGGAGGGTTGCAGGATGGTCCTCCAGTCTCTTCTGAATTCTGATAATTATTCTAACAGGGAAACAAAACACAACCTAAATGCAATAAAAACAAGAGCAAGTCTTCCTGCAAGTACAAGAGCAGGCTGTTCTTTCCCACTGAGGCTATCTGAGCCAGGCAGCCTTTCCCCTCTCATCTTCAAAGCCCTTGATTTAAGGAAGGAGAACAATTACGCAATCAGTAAGGATAATGGCTATTTACTTTTGGAAACAATGGACCTGATGATCCACAAAAAATGACCTAATTTTCAGAAGCACATTTGCCTTGGAGCAAGCTGTCTTAGTTTGGAATGGAAGTAAGTGCATTATCTTCATGAGGTGGTAGGAAGTGACCTTGTCACTGGTTTTCTCTTGAGATTGATGTGGCCCAAATCATGGAAGTACATCAAGTTGGAAAACCATGCAAAGGTATTTAAAGTAATGAACACATAATAATAAAATAAAAAAAACCCACAACTTCATAAAATTCCGAATTCTCAAGCTTATAAGACAACTTGCTGTAATCACCTCGCATATGCTAAAAGTGGCTTTTCTCTGGCTGCAGTAGGATTTTGCAGTAGGATTTTTGTGGAAAATAGCTCCCCTGTTTAGACAAGTCCACTTAGGTTACAGTGTAATTACAATCTCAGTTAAAATGTGTTGGGGCCTGTGTAGGCAAGGATAATAAGGTGTTGTGTTCTGATTAGCATATTCTCAAAATATAGGGAATATGGTATGGCTTGCTGTGCAAGCTGGATTGAATTACAAACTGGAGGTGGTGGTGGGAGGGTAGAACTATTCCTATTCCTTTCTCACATCTTTTGATGCTCCTTCCAACCCACGTGCCTGCAAGAGCTAAGACCTGTACTGTATCTTCAGCCTGGGCTAAAATTGTAACTACTCCATTTTGAGCAGTTTAGGCATTTATATGGGTTTATTTCTCAGACTGTTGTCTGAGATTTGCTCCTGACTTCAAGAATGGGAGTAAGTACCAGTGGAAGCACAGGTGAAGTGTTTCGCCTCTCAGCACTGTGCAAAATGTGCATGGCAGAGATATTTGATGACAGGGTCTTGCTGCTCTTCATGATGGCTGCAGGGAAATAATTGCTGAAAGCTGCACGTGAACCTAATGGAGAAATACCTAATGGAGAAAAAAGAACTGGGAAAAATCAGTTTTATGTGTGTTTGTGTGTGTGTATGTGATACAGAAGAGGAGAACATCACCTTTTAAGAACTGCATACCCTTTTGGAGTAGATTTTAAACTTCTACTGCAAATGCGTTGCCTTTTTGGCAATGTACAGTCATGGTGACCCAAGCTGTATGGAAACTCATGGCATCTTACATTTGATGAAATTGGGGAAAAAACAAACTTTCTAGCACACGGGCCTTTCTTCAAGTTTGACTTACGAAAGAAAACGAGTTAGAAGCTTTTGTGGATTAGATAAACATAGTGAAACTTAACAAGCTTTCTGTTCTTTATTTTTATTTTGCATTTTGACCAGCAAACCTAGCTAGAGCTCTTTCCACTTCACTGGTGCATGCAAGAATAGTGTAACTGTGAGCACATGTAGTTTTGAGCAGACGCTGCAGTAAAATTCCCTACTGATGCTTTATGCCATTCAGGCCTTTGCCAATGCTGCTAAGTCACCCAAAAGCCTGGATTAAAAATATCTTGCACAGTCAGAGATGGTTAATCTATGCTTGTTTTATATGTCTGGAAAGCTAAAGTTTTCTTCAGTGATTGGTTAGGCCTTTGACATTGTACCATAGGTATGGCCACACTTTAATCCTCGCAGAAAACAAGGAGGATTTGCTCTGTATTTCATTCAGGAGAAGTATCTCCTGCATCTCAAGCTTTTAGGACCACTGATACAGAGGACCCAGGCTCCCCAGAACAAGAGTACACCAACAGGAGCAAAAGCAGAGTGAGAGTCAGTTTTTTACCCTGGTGCCCTAAAGCTGTCCCCAAATAAAAAATGTGTGGTTGGTGCCTTGTATACCTTAACATAGCTAGGTGGAAATCAGCATCAGTGAAGCTGGAGTAGCACGAATATCAGCACACCCTGTATAAAGTCACTAGGTATGCTTCAATTCATGAATGTCCATACTGTGCTTTCATTGCTGTTAATGCTAGGGTAAAACTCGAGCAAGTGTGTTGGCACACATGGTGGTCATGTTCTGCTTGCAGTATAGATGGCCTTGGTCCTCTCTCCACATGGAAGCACTAAGCAAGCCTTCAGAAGATGTGTTATAATTGCTTACTTTTGAAAATGGGACAAAGCTTAAAATCATGTTTTTTAAAGGTGGAAGTTCCCAGGTAAGATTTCTGGATGATTCTCGTGGTTATTCCATATGGTACTATTATACGTGAGCATATGACTCAATGAGCTACGCTTAGGCTTTGCTTTCCTCGTTGAGCTATTATGAAACTTGTGCTGGTTGCACAACAGAAACACTAACGCTGATGCAGCTGTATGGCTATAAGGATAGTTTTATACCAGTTCAGTCTCTTTCAGTAAGAAAAAATGGAATAAGCTATGCTATAATAAACCATGATGTCCATATAACTTTTTGCAACAGATGGACTGAGGAGTCTGTGAGTGCTTAAGGAAGATTTTAAGAATGACTCTAGATTTTTGACCACGATTGTTTCCCTTTTCTGTGGGTGTCTACTAATAAGCTATATAATTAAATCAGTATGTGCATATTCTAAAATATTTTGTTACAGAATTGCAGGTTTACACCCATGTAGCCAAGTATAGCAAACACAGTGATATATTTTGGTTTTCTTACTTTTACCTCTCAGCCCTTTTGGTACACAGACTACTTATATGCATAACAGGTCAATATGCCTATGGTCATACATTAGATCTGCATTGTGTTACCGTACGCTACCACGCATTGTCTACTGTTATTGGGTTACACATCACCATACTTTTGGCCCTACTTGTCACATGAGTAGGATTCCACCATGCTAGGCACTGTATCAGCACAAAGGAGAAATCTGATTCTGTTTCCTGAGGTTCTCATCTTAATAGAAATCAATATATATAACAAGTGTCTGTAGATAATATGCGGGAGAGTAAAGAGAAGACAAGCACTGTTTTACATTCCAGATGTCAGGTCTGATAAAGGTGGAGGAGGCAAGCACAGAGGTAGGAAAGCATGGAAGTGCTTGTTGGAAAGTCTGATTGTTGGGTAATAGTGAGAGGCTTCACTGGCAGCAGTGGGAATCAATACCTCCGTGCCAAGTGAGAAATGATAGATAGGGTGAAGATAAGAGATGGAAAGCCTTGAAGCCAAAGATAAGATAGGAAGCTTATGTTTGATGCAAGAGTATGTGAAGAGAGCTGGTGGAGACAGCAGCGAGGGGTAGTGATGGGCTGGGAAAGCAGTCTCTGCTGAGGCGTCCTGGATGGGGGAGAGCAAGTTTCTCTTGACCAGGTCTTGAGGAAACTTTGTCAGAGTAACTGAGATGTCGGCTTTCGGAAGCCCAAGAAAGGAAGAACTGTACAGACATCCAGCACCTGCAGGATGTCCTGTCTACTCTGTCTTGCAAAATAGGCTAGAATAGGTTTAAAGTGTGTTTTCTACTAGCTACTGCACTTGTAGGTACCTCTGTTTGGGAATAACAGTCCAATTTCTGTTCAACTTAACCCTTTTATAAGTGAAGCATCAGAAAAGCATCCTGAGGAACTGAGGAACTCCAGGAGCAGCTGTTAGGAGAAGCTCTGTCTAAGCAAGGCCTTCAGCGTAATCCAGATATGGACCTCAAAAGTGCATGTCCAAGGTAACAGCTAGCAATACAGGGCTGACTTGTGTCGTCTCTGGGATGAAAAGCAACAGGTGGTGAAATCTGATGGGAAGTAAAACATTGCTTCTACATTGTTGTGCTTGAGCTGAAAGGTGGATTTTCTTGGTAAACTGTCCTAAAGACGGATTAAGAATTAGCTGAGCGCTGAAAGTGAGAAGTCTGGAAATAGTTGTACCTCTGAGCATCATCAGTTCAGCTACATCTGAAACCATTTGCTAAAATAATTCAGAGATAAGCTGCAGAGGAAGAAGAAAAGCTGCTCGGAGTATTGTAGATAACAGGACCGCAGAATATTAGAGGGAATGTTAAGGAGGGCATGAGTAAAACAGGAGAAATCAAGTGTGGGTAGCCATAAAAAATTTAGACTTTTGCATGTCTGAGGAGACAACCTGAACTATTGCATTAATGCTGTTGTAGTGTTGTCAGGTCCCATTAGCGATGCTGGATGCTGTATGATTAATACTGTTACAATGATTCTGTAATACAGAATATATTCAATCAGTGGTTATATTAGCATTCTCACCATGGCAAACAATTGAATTAATATTGTGTGCAACAGTAACGAGACAAGAAAGTTATATGGTGATTAATCACTCACTGCCAATGCTGCCACTCGGTGCAGTGTTTATTTTTTTGTTTCTGTGAAAGATATCAGCAGTAACAAAGGTGGGTTTGATAATGTAATTTTTTTTTCAACCTTCCTCAACTAAGTACTTTTGGGGGTAGGGTTGTTCAGCAAGCAAGCTATGGCCAATGGGAACTTGTGCTTTTGATTATATTGCAAGCATCTTGCAGCTACCTTAAGTTTTCCATTGCCAAAACTTAAAATGGCAGGATAAGAGTAGTAGGAGCAAGGGAAACTATTTGCTAAAGACCCAAACATATGCAGTTTTTTCATAATGTAAACCCTCAAGCGCTTTTACTGCATGCTTTTGCTGTAGAAGTGTAATTTTACTGTAAAAGCAGTGCTTTGTGGTGAAGAAGTAAATAACTGATTTTCAATCATTATATACCCAGCTATGCTTTGTTTCTCTATACAAGCTGCTTTCCCAGTCAGGTACTGGCTGGCTGTGATCCTACCTGTGGCTGGGGCTTGTATCTTCATATGGGACTTCCTTGCACATGGTGCAGCAACAAGATGTATCCTGGTGGTTTTTTTGGAGGTTGAGGACTATGGGGGTTATCACAGAACATGGGTGGCCCAGCTGAGATCTGGGAGACTGGTGTTGGAGCTGTTGTGAGAACAGAATTGTAAGGCTATTCTGGGCAATGGCAGGGGATGCCTTATGTCTGTGGTGTCTCTGGAGAACCAAGGGCCACGTGGCTCCCTTGGCTGTTTGTAATGACTAAGTACTACTCACTGATATGGCAACATGAGGATTTTTAGTTAGCTGGTCCCTATTTCCCATTTGTCCCAAAGTTTAAACAATTTTGTGAGGCTGTCTTATGGAGCCTTTTATCCCAGCTCTTCTTCCCTTGTGGGAAGCGAGTCTACCTGCTGCTGACATGGCTGAGGCAAAAATAAAGCACTCTCAAGGAAGATAATTGCCTGTGATCCTCTCTTTCCTGAGCTTTTCTTTTTCCCCTATGATTTTACTGTTTAGGCATCCTGCCTGCTGCTCTAATAAATGGGGATTTCTGCCCTTTAGAATGGAGTGGTGTAGCATCATTTAGTCACCTTGTGATTCCATTAAATATTAAACTGTCAAAGAGGTGAATAAACTATTGGTGAAATCTAAGCTATAAATATGGCTTGATTTGCTATTCTGTTTGGCTGTTTTGTGCAAAGCAGGTGTAAAACTGCTGCATCTTTGACAAGGTATCAGTTATACTCTGCTTGAACCACGTGCTGGTAGAGAGACCAGTACTGTTTGCAGCATATTACCATTGTGACCGACAGGTATGGATGAGTTCCAGAAACAACACTGGCCTAGAAATACAGGATCATATCTAGAGATATCAGCTTGGTGTGTCAGAGCCATTAGATTGTGATTTGCTTAAGGAACCCCTCATCTTGGATGATCCTTTGTTCGCACACCTTGACTTTGCAAGAGTGATTAGTGTATACAGTTAGTGTTGGGTAGTATTAATATCAAGTTGGGAATGCTGATGCCAGTTTATCTCATTTCTAACATTTCTAACTAGCTTTACGTCCATCCACTGGCACTTGTAAATGTGAAATTTTGCTTACTTTTCTTCTTTTTAACAACATTTACCCTGTTCTTTCTCAGTCTGCTACATCGAACAGACTGGTCATAGCCATGGAACATCTGGGTGTTGCTCTCAGAGTCTCTGTACAGACTCTGAGAGCAACACCCAGATGTTTCATGGCTATGACTTTTTTTTTTTTTAAAGGTAAAAAAGAAAGGGAAATAGATGGATGCCATTCCCTTTACTGGACTCTTGTTCTTGTCTGAGCAAAATGACAGTGGAAGCATTCAGACTGAATTCACAAGATTTGCTCCTGGGAACTTGTTTTCCAGCTGGATCTCCTCTACCTTTGTAAACCTTACACTGAATACTTCTAAAGAAGTGGTGATCACAGAAATGCCTGACATGTCAAGCAGCAGAAGGAATTGGCTTTGGGAAGGCAGTTATTGACTTGTAAAAATAAATTTAAAAAATCACAACAAGCAACAGTTAGTGAAATAAAGTTTCACTGACCTTGTGTATTTATTACATGGTAGTTGTTAGCTATTTCCCATATAATTCTGTTACCAGCGTACCATTAATAATAGAGTTTAAAGCTAGTGGTAACAAACTAGTCAAATTATTGATGGAGGATTCATTGCAGGAGGGGATTTGTCAAAAGCTTGGGTTGTGTATTTTTTTCCCCCTGTACATTTCTGTGTAGACTTTACATCATTTTTTTTCCATGGAGGCTATTTGACTCATATGTCAGGAGACCTGAAGTCATGGGAAGAAAAGCCCAACCAACCAAATCAGTTAAAATGCTATTTATCCCCCAGGACCCAGTTTTTCTTAGATGGGTGAGTCTTCCTCTAAATTTCAACATCTGTTGCTCAGCCTTCCTCACAGCCCGGTAGTGACTTGCTGTTGGTCAGACTTCTGCAAAACTGTGGCAGCGATTATGGCAGAATACAGCAGTGACACCACAGCATGTCCTGAGGTTCTCTGAGTCATGTTAGATTCAGGAAACAACAGTATAAATAGAGCTCTCCAAATAGTAGCTTTACATCATCATCATGTGTTTCCAGTCGGGGGATAAATACTTCCTCATTCCAGTGGTTATATCACTTTTCCAGACTCTCTCTAAAACTAAATATAGTCATAGAAAGTGTCCCTGCACATGTAAACTAAAGCAGTTGAGTCATTTAAGACCTTGGGGAGTCGTTGAGAATATGCTGTATCATCCATTGCTAACAGTCACAAGGGGGAACCATTAGTAGTAAGTAGGAGGTATATGGTCTTCTAGCTGAAGTGTGGGCTTGGAGATCAGTAATTCTGTTGCATATGGACTAGCCTTCTGGAGATGACTCTGTCCATTTGTTTGTCTGTTGATACTAAAGTGACCAAGCACAGCCCATGGCCAACACATCCGACTACCTTCTATGTAGAGGATGTTGTGGAATCCCCCAGCAGCTACATGACACCCCTGGTCACTTGCATTTCTACAAGCCACACTCAACTTGCCAGTGGAGTTCTATTTCAACGGAGTAGTAAGGAAGCAGAGGGACATCTTGCACCTGATTTTGATTGCTACTGAACACATGCCCTCACTGTGTCACTCAGAGCACCTGTAACAGCAGCATTGTTGGGTCCTGTGGTGGGCTGTCAAATTCAGAATCGTCCAGAATCAGTGGCTGCTTCTGGAAGTGTTGATTGTAACTTTGCAATTTCCCATTCATTAAGAAAAGGCAGCGAGTTGGAGCAAGAGACATTACAGATGGAATAAAATGCAATCAAGTGTTGAAGCCCTGTACAAAGGTCAGTAGTATCTGTAAGATTGAAAGAACTAATGGAGGGGCCATCTCAGTGAGCAACTGCCCTAACACCTCATACTGTTGCAGGGATAGCTGCTCATTCCCCTACCTTAATGACACTATAATTACTAACCGTTGCAGAGTCTTGCTAGCTGTTCTTACAGTGCAGTCCAGTCTCAGAAGGCAAATAATAATAAGCACTGTACACAGGCAGCATTTCAAAATGAGGGAATGGTTCCATTCCAATCTTTGGATATGGAAATATAGGAAGAAAATCACTGTTTAGGCCTGTAATTTGTTTAATTTGTTAGATGGCTGCGGGAACTGGTAGTCCCTGGAGAGCACAGCTCTGCAGTGCTGGCAGCACCACTGTAACCAGGGGAGATCAGCCTTGCTCCGTGCTGGGCTTTATGAAGTCCCTTTACCTGAGTCTCTATACCAGAGAATTGTATTCTTAGTTATGTGATTGAATATTTTGTATATACCAAAATGGAAGGCTGCTTCTGTAGTTCTACACCATAGCTTGCAGATGTGAGAACACATTTTTGTGGGAAAAGCAGTTGTCAGGTGGCACTTCAATCTTTAGAGAAAGAATCAAATACATCCTGCAGTTACAGTTCAGGCTTCTGTGCATTACATTCAATGTTGACCCTTCTCATAATTCATTTGGGTCTGGCAAACACGTATCTATAAAGCATATTTGGATTTAATGAGGATATTTCTGATCTTTGAATTGTTATTTTCCCCACAGACAGTGGGAGCTCATTCACCAATTTCTGAAATGCTGCTTTGCAGAGCTGAGAGGTGCCACTTGTCAGAAGGCACAAAGGAGCACTGCCCGTGCTCGCTGCATTAAGGCAGGGAGCAGCACTCATGCTGTTATTATGGGGAAATTCATGGGTAGGTAAATGGTAATTTTCCAAACCAGAATTTGGTACAGCAGAACTAATTTATTCTTCCTCTTGAACAAAAACACTACAGAGTTTAGATCGGGCATAGTGATTTGACCTCTGTGAGATCCAGCAGGAAGCAAATTGGGAAAAAGAAAACACAGCAGTGGCTTTGCCTGCAGTTCCCATTTTTTGCTCCAAGATGCTTACCAGTATCTGTGCGTTATCTGGGTGCTGAAATGAAAATTGTCTTCCTCTTCAGCTTTCAGGTTGCCGTGTCTCTTGTCTTAACCAGTCTGTGCACAGCATGAAAAGGTTTACTGTGCATGGGAAGCAGCTTAGCGCTTCAGACACAGAGAGACTGGGAACTGGACAACAAAGGCTCCTTGTGAATCGCCAAGAAATACTTTCCTTATAGTAACTAAACAGAGAAATTAATGTTAGTGCAAATGCAGCACTGCTGTGTTCAGCTGGCAGAGCCCTGCTCAGTCTCACAGCGAAGATGTTTTTATTCAGCTTCCTTTCCAGTGCCCTGCCTTCTGGCCTGGGTCGTGCAGTATGTGGGTGTCTGGGAGACACCCCCACTTGCACACTGATGCCTGCAGACCTGGTCTGTGTCCAGAACAGTCTCGGGGGGTTTGGCATTTATTTCTTCTGTCTTGTTAAGCTACATCAGGCTGCACTTGCAGCCTCCACATGGCATTTCTCTTTGGTACATACTTTCTCCGTCTCCAGGGCATCACTTGTGGAAGGAGACATTGCCTGGCAGGAGCTCAGGGAACAGAAATATTTGGGACTCTGATGATAAACCATGTTTCTTTTGATGTTTGTTTGCTCTTTAGAAATGTCCATGTGATGCAGGGGCTGACAGGATGTAGAAGCATATGATCTGGTCAGCCCTGGATTACGGTAGCTTTTGTAAAGCATTTTAGCCTTGAGCAGTATTCATCCTCTTGCCTTTCCTGGTTGTACAAGGAGAAGGGACATTTGCTGCAGGCCAGACTCAGAAGGTCAGTAACTTAAACAAGTTCATTATTTATTTTCCTGTGGCATCTGTAGTTTCCCTTCAGGGCCAAAAAAACTGTATTTGAAGTCTGTAAATATACACTTTTCTTTCTCTGAGAGCTTATGACCTTACTGAGCACAAAGACAGGCCAGGAGGAAGTTGTAACAAAAACAGTTAAACAAAATCAGTTGAATCTTTGTGCAGAAACATATTCTGATGCTAGAAGAAAGAATTAGCAGGAAACTTCCCAGCTATTCTAGGTGGCATATTTTTTTTTTTTATTTATCATTAGAGCATTTTTGGGCCAGTGAGTTCAGACAAGTCTGTGAAGCAAAGCACCTCATATCCATTTGTAGAATTGTGTAGGTTAGAAAAGGCCTCTAAGATCATCTAGTCCAACTGTCATTCAAACAATGCGTGCTCAATCATCAGGAGGTTACTTTTGTCTGTTTTTCTGTCTAGAGCAGCCTCAGTGTGAGCCATGCACACTTCAGCAAGAGACTTCTGCGGGCAAATCACAGAACAAAAAACTCAAGAGCCCCTTTCTCCATGCAGCTTTTGGGGAAAACCTTTTATTTAAACAAAGGGAACCAAGTCGGTTGTGTCTGGAAGGACTTAGGCTTCCAGCTGAGATGAAATCACTTTTGATTCTGTCTGGAAGATACATTCTGGGAACAGAAACAAGTGTCTTAAGGAGCTGTGAGATTGGAAGAGTGGGTGGTGACAAGTGTAGCATGGTGTGAGAGGATGGCGGCTCTTTTTTACACCCTGGTAGTGATCTGAAGGACAGGAGGAAGGTCTCGTACTGACAGACACAATCTGCTGAGAATGAGTCAATTTGAGAAAAACAAGCTAAACGTTTTGCCCATGACAGGTAATTTTGGTTTGTCAAATATTGCATTTTCACTGTCTTGTCACATGGGAGCCCATTGTGAACACTGTGTATTGCCATAAAGATGGAATAAGAAAAACAACTCCTTTCACAGCTCACATGATTTGTCACATTTTTCTATTTTTAAGATATCTTTCTTGCCAGTGTTGCTGTACACAAAAGCCCTGCACAGGTTTTTGGGAGATAGGCTGGTAATGCATGCAGTGGTCTAAAATTCAGAAACACCAAATGGGAAGAACAAAAAAAGAGAAAAATAATTTTTATCTTTTTTTTCACTTTATTTTCCATCTATAGCACAGAGAGTGTAAACTATTGATGATGATAACAGCATACGGTCACTAGTTCTTCAAGAAGAACTATAACTTTCTGTATGACAAATTTCTAAAACCCTGGCCTTTTGCATCAGCCTTGGCCAGGATCCTCTGCCAGTCAGGACAGGATTTGGATAGGCAAGCCCAAGGACATGTGGTGCTGATTCCATGAGCAGAGTATGATGTTACTACGTGACTGGTGGGTGTATCTGTGCTAGCGGTATGATAGTATAGGTAATGACATCATTAAAGGTATAGTATTGTGGGCTTCATTCAGTAGAAGGTAACAGGTAGTGGATATATGACCTACAAACTTAGTAGGTTCATGCCCTCGTTGCTACTCGGGATAAAAGCTGCTATGATTTCCTCAAAGCCTGCATGGAGGTGGCTGCATGAAACCCACTTATTCCTTTGCGCACTGCATAGACACACCAAGTGGATGGGGCCTACACAGGAAGGTGAGGATGGGGTGGTAGAGAGAGGCACCAGCAGTAGTGATTGGAGAGGCAATGGTAAATATCTTCTGTAGTCTACCTCACTTAATAAGTAGGATAAAACTATCTTAAGGATGACTAAGATTGCTACAAAAAGACATCTCATGGACATATGGTTGAACTTGGATGTTTTTTTCTGCCTACAGCAAATAACAAAAGCTTTGCAGTACAAACATCAGCGTGTCCCTGTTCACTGCAGTGGAGTTGGACTAGATGACCTTTAAAGGTCCCTTGCAACTCAAACAATTCTATGATTCTATGATTGTGTCCCCCCCCTTTTTACTTTATTCCTTTGTAGTAGTGGGCTGTATCAAGAAGATACAGTAAGACTTGATTCTTTAGAGGAAATCAAGAATAATCCCAAGGAAGTCAGATTTTTCCCTGGTGTCCAAGCTGCTGAGAGGTTCTAAGAGACTAGTCAGATTCACAGAATACCCTGAGTTGGAAAGTGCCCACAGGGGTCGTCGAGTCCAACCCCTAGCTCCACACAGCACCAACCAATACTCAAACCAGATTTCTGAGAGCAGTGTCCAAACACTCTGTGAACTCCGGCAGCCTGGGGCCATGAACACTGTCCTGGGCAGCCTATTCCAGGGCCCAACCACCCTCTGGTGAAGAACCTTATCCTAACCCTCCCCTGAAGCAGCCCCATGACTTTCCCTTGGGTCCTGTTGCTGTCACCAGAGAGCAGAGCTCAGCACTGCCCTAGTGAAGAGCTGCAGGCCGCCATGAGACCTCCTTGAAGCTGAACAAACCCAAACCTCAGCTGCTGCCGGTATTTTGTAAAAGGTGTTGCATGTTTTAACTAGCTCTTAAAGGGATCGGCTTCATTCTTGCCGTTTTGCCACTGTTACACTAGTGAAAATGTAGTGGTGTGACCAAAGGGAGGAAATAAATGGAAGAACCTTAATTCACCTTGATTTAGATACTTCAAGTACTAAAATTCTTGAAATATCAGTCGCTTTATTAACAATCTTACTAAGTTTGCAAGAGTATTTGGGCTTGTTAAGAAGTGTTTTAGTGGCATACTAAGTCATAACCTTGACTTCAGTCTAAGTTTTTACCCTGTTTTGGGCAATATTCCCACACAATAGGACAAGGCTGCTCATTCCATTTTAAATAACCTTTATATCCAAAAGCGATGAGGTGTTTCTTTGATTGTTCTTATTGTAACGCATGAAAACAAGTACAAGCCAGTAAACTGCATAGGATTAAGATGATCCAAGCTAGGATGAATCAGAGTTTTCAAGTTATGTAGGTCACACTCTTTTCACAGATGACTCACAAGCAGTCTCGTCTTTTGTTGAGGCTTGGGGTCTTACTGGATTTGACAGTCAAGTTCCTCAGCATGAACAAATTGGCTTTGCATGAATGTTTATAAGACCAAATTATACCCGGAGCCAAACTTTTAAGATCCATTTAATATGTAGACGGAAAACAAGATGTATAAATTGAAGATGATTTTTCCTAAAATTTAAGCTCAAGTTTGCTAAAGCCCTTAATTTTTGCAGTCAGTTAGACTCCTGCTGGTCTATTCTTTGCCTTTAGCATTATGCCAGGAGATTAGATGCAGGTGGAAGACAGCTAAAATAAGAACGAGCAGGGCCTGACAAAATCATTCTTCCTGTTGCTGATGTCAGTCATCAATATAGAAGGCCACTAAACATAGAACAGTTTATTTGGAGGATGTTGGTTTATACAGTGTGTGTACAAAGACTTTGTGTGTCAGGTAATTATTACAGTAGAAAAACAACAGTGATGGAGTCAGCAAGGCAACTGCTTCTCCATGTCATCTGGCATCTGTTGGAGTCCCTTCTCAGTGTACTCCTGTGCTTATTGTTCAGAGCATGTGAGCTCCAGGCCTTGCAGGCATGTTTGTAATTACTGTTGCCAGTGTCATCCTGATGCTGCTTGCTGCGCCATGGAGAATGTGTTCCTGCAAAGCCAGGCTGTCGTGGACTGCTTAAGGGTAGCTCTGAACTTTCATCAGGCTACTCTGTTATATGCCTGTCCCTCTGTAGAATGATAAAAGCAAATCTTGCGGGAGAAGAGGGTGAACAAGATGTTCACAGAGGTTGTGGAGACTCCTTCTCTGGAGATATTCAAAACCTGCCTGGACATTTTCCTGTGTGATCTACTGTAGGGAACCTGCTTTAGCAGAGGGCTGGGCTGGGTGATCTGCAGAGGTCCCTTCTGACCCCTGCAATTCTGTGATTCTGTGAGTTGGGATATTTAGTGTAAAAACCGGTTTGAAGAGGGTTGGTTTGCCAGGGGAATGCCATAAAGGGAGTTTACCAGGATTCTCAATGGTGTGAAAATGAAATAACTGCAAATATGGGGATATATAAGAGAGTGATTATCAGCTGTGGAGTTCATTCCCCTGAGACAGGGTAAATAGAGAAAACGCTTTTTGGTAGGCTTCATGAATATTGGTGTCTGCAAGGGAGTTTCTGTATGCTATGGAACTCAATCCCAAATTATGTGCCCCAAACTAGCAGCCACCTAGCAATTAGTCATGTAAATATTAAGAAACACCCAAATGGGTCACAGCTGGGCTCTTCTCTAGCCCTATATGTATTGTTGTTCAGAGAGAGTGCAAGTGACTGGCTACTGCGTTGCAGTCTCCTGCAGACACCGTTCTTGTATTTGAAATGTTAGTAGGAACATTCTTTCCTGTTCCCTGTTTATGGACCCTGTTTGTACCTGGATTTGTTTAATCCCTTTCTGAACCTGCTGGTGCTGTGGCAGGTGTTACTGGTCATTGCTATGGCAACAGATTTCAGAAGTTCACTACCATCCCAGTAGAAATGTACCTTCTTTTATTAATTTTGAATGATTTCCTGCTAAGTGAATTTCCTGCATCACTGAATTTAGCGAAGAACAATTCCATGGGTACTTTTTTCAGTGCCTTCATAGTTTTGTAAACTTTGATTATATCCCCTGTCATACTTTTCCTTTTAAGCTAAAGACCTTTCAGTCTCTTTGTAGAGGAGCTTCTTTGTCCTCTTAATCATTGTAGTTGCCCATTTGTGTACCTTTTTGGATTCTTTTTCATCCTCCGTTAGATGCAGAAAGCAGAAACATGCACAGTACTTGGTAGGCCTGTAAATTTCATGAAGATGGAGCTTGTAAGTGGAACTAAAATGCTATGCAGTTCACCACAAAGAAGAACCACCAAAGCTTCCAGTTTGAATACTCACTGGGCATTGACATGCCAAATACATTTTAAAACACTAAGATAATAGCATTCTTAATATGTTTCCTATTTTGTATCGCAAGTGTGAATGACATGTTACAGAAGATACAAAGATAGGATGGGTCAAAATAACATAACACCACCTCACAGTTTCTGAACAAAATGGCTTAACACATGGTCCCAACCCCACAAACATTTCCAGCTGTTGTGTTGCCAAGAACAGTCACATGGATTTGCAGGGACTATTCATGGTAGTAAGCAGCACTGTTGTATCTGAACCCACTATGCTTATGTGTGTTCATACATATGTGCATATAGACATAAGGACTGTTTTGTTTTGTTTTTTGATAACCCTTATATTTTGCCAGTGTAATTGTCAATGCCTTAAAAAGGAGGAGGGGCTTACCTCTGTGGTTCAGAATTCATAGCTAGACTGAGAGAACGTTTTACGCAGGTTAAGATTACAAGTGAATCTGAAGGTGTCTAAGCTTGGCCAAATGGGTAAGGCTCAGTCTTGTAGTGATAATTACTTTTTCCAAGTTTCTTTGTGTCATTACTCCCTGCAGATGGAGGGATAACCCTGGAGGGTTATGACTTTGCATAATAAGCAATGTCATGGCCATCTTCCCTCACGAACAGTGAAGAAATATCCCATTTTATTGCTGAGTGATCATCTTTATGTGAATTTCAACCCTTATGTCCTCTGAATGCTGTTTGCACATTTTGAACCAGGGTAGTTCTGTGCTGGTTTCGGTAGATGATTAGTTGAAAAACTTGGAGATTGCAGCTCATGGCAGAGATCAGCTGTGATCTTTTACCCCCTTGACCTGTGTTCAGAGAATCTCCATTTTTTTTGATTGGAGGGTATAAATAGTGGAGAATATCAAATTTGATCTTCCAATTTGCAAGGAGAAAACTGAAAAGAAGCATTACCTGTGAGAGGCATTGCATTACAAGTTGGCATTCTAAATCCTTTGTGTGCAGGGGAAATAAAAATATAAATCAATATTTAATTTGAATTTCAAAATTTTCTATGAAGATAATAGGAGAATTAATATGCAGTCAAAATTAAGTCCAATAAAAATTGTCCTGTGAATCAGATTTCCAGTGTCTCAAAAAGAGCAACACTTTTTCTGGGATAAATATGGTCCACTTTGGCATCTTTTTCATTTCATTCTTCTGCCTTTTCTTACTTCATTATGAATGATAACCCATCCAGAAAGCTACATGATTTTATGGCTTTATGGTGCAGCTGCACTCCCTTGCAATACGAAGTTTGTCTGCCTTCCAAAAGTGGCACATTTCATCCATGACTGTCGTAAAAGCTGCTAACCATACCAACAGACTTGTGTTTCAGCCATTTTCATTATATTTTTAAGTCAAGTCATGTTCAGGAATTTTCCAGCCCCCCTGTCTTCATAGTACAGCAACACTGAAATTTCATCTCCTGGGATATCAGCTGTCATCTCTGAGTCATTGAGAATCGAGTTTGATGATATCTACCCAGTCCTTAGTGAAACATTTGCTTGTAGGACCATCTGCCCCTTTAGTAGAGTTCTCATTTCAGCATAGCTTCAATTTCTGCAGCAGCTGCCCGTTGATAATAAGTCAGATGCAGAGATGTTGCAGAGAAGAACAGCAGAGCCTGACTGCAGCACTGTCATTAACTTCAGCTTGCTCTGACCATACAGCATCTCACCAGCTGAAGAAATCGCCATTGTATAATTCTCTGCCTGACCCACCCTTCAGATCTCTTCTTGAAATGTCTCCAACTAGGAGGAGGAGTCATACAACAGCTCAGACCAGATGCCTTTTTCATGGCTTCCGCCTACAGTGAGCATCTTTCCATTCCTGTTACAATGTGTTTTTAGATTGACTTGGCTAACTCAGTTGAAAACATTGGCAAAGACAGGAATTTACCACTTAAACGTGGGTTAGCAATTCTGAATTCTCTTTTTAGGCTTGATTTTGAGCTCATACTCTCTGTTCAGTATTGGAACTTGCCGGACACCTGTCTTTCAGTTGCTCAAGTGAGTATACCTGCTGGTCCACTGCAGGTCTGAGCTGTCAAGCTCATAGTACCCCTGGAGGATTGAGACTCACAGTGACTCTTGTAGGGCAAGAAGAACTGGCACAAAGGCTGTGTGCTTTAGGAGGTAGACATCCTGTAAGCATAGCCCAGAAGAAAAGCCTGCACTTTATGAACAGACCCTACGTGAGTGACTTGCAGCTATTCTCTTTACAGATGTCCTCTGTGACCAGGCACGAATGTGCCAAATAGGCATTATGAAACAGTGCAGCTCAGGAAGGATCATTCTAATTTTTTGCCCATTAGCCTGAGATCTGAGAGATGCAAATTAACTTTTCTCTCCTGCTGCTGCTATCTGTGTCCTTTATAGTGGAGGTGTGTCTCAATTAACTTTAGACTCTGTTTAGGCATCTGGTCACTACTGGATACCAACGCTGTCTTCGTAGATGGTAGAAAGACAGGCACCATCCTGAAATATGTGCCTAGATTAGATAAGGTAAATAGCCTTCCAGAGGTGTGTATTTCTATCAGTTGAGTCCAGAGGAATCCCAGATGTTTGGTTTAGACTAGATACTTAAAATTGTAATGGCAGAAAGCAGCAGAAATGAATCCAGGGCTTGCAGTCTTTCTATGCCTCTTTTCACTGATTATACAAATCTTCAATGATTATCTGCTGCTTTGCAGGATGTGGTGGCTGTTAATGATGAAAGTGCTCAGAGATTTTATAAATGACTAAGTGAGCTTTGCAAAAGGGAAACCTGCCCCAAATAAAGTGACAGTGGCTTCGAGTAGGGGAAAAAAGTTTTATCCTCCTCCTAAACAGCTAGGTTTATAAAATTTATAAAGTCAAAAGCACAGACAGCTTCTATGGTTAGAGCAGTAATTGTATATTTAATAAACAGATTGTTAGGCAGAAGTGCCACTTGCTTCCTGTTCTTTTAGGAACGTCCTTGTGAGAGGGTCTCATACCCCTGTGTTCTGTGGGTTTGTGAAAAATACAGTGATGCTTTCTCTGTGCAGGAGGTATGGCTAGATTCTTGTGGCCCAGCTGCTGGGGAGCTGGTTTTCTCCTTGGCCAGAGCTGAGCATGTGAGCCAAGGGAGAATCACCGTGAAGGATCCTCAGTTCTTGGTGCATTGTGCAGAGATGGGAGTTAGAAGGTGCTTGAGCTTCTCCCTGGGGATCATTCAGCCCAGCGAGGTAGTGAGGAAGACATACCACCATCTGGTTTAGCTCAGTACCCCTCCCACTGAAAGGAGTATGAAGTTATTGCAGTGTTACTTAAGGGTTTTGGTGATCTGTTTCATACCACCTGACAATCTGGAAAGACTTCAAAGAGGTTACGCAGTGAGGTGCCTGGTATGCCAGATAAGACCTGCTTAGTCAGAATTACTTGGATTTTCTTCAAGATCAGGTTTGTGTTGGTTTAGTAGAGTCAGGGGGAAGTCCTTTACTGAGAGAGTGGTGAGGTGCTGGAACAGGGTGCCCAAGAAGGCTGTTGGATACACTCTCCCTGGAGGTGTTTAATGCCAGGTTGGATGGGGCCCTGGGCAATCTGATCTAGTATTTGATCTAGCAGCTGGCAACCTGCTTGTGGCAGAGGGGTTGGAACTTCATGATCCGTGAGGGCCCTTCCAACCCAACCCAAGCCATTGTATGATTTTATGATTCTGTGAATCTCATCCACCACAGCCAGGTGCACTGGCCATTTCCGAGGCACTATTTGAACTCAGTTTCACTGGTATGGAGAAAAATTATTTGTTTTAGTGTGACATTCAGTGTGTAATGGTAAATTTTTATTTTGTTTGTTTGTTTGCTTTGGTTTTGCCCATTCTATCCTGCTCAATTTTCATCAGGAAAATTGTTAATTTCCTGATAGGTTACAGAAGCCACCCATGGCCTAAACTTGTGTATTTGCACAGCTCTACTCCCAGCAGGGCATGACTCACAGTTAATATGAACTGCTGGAAATGTTTCCCCACTCCTTTGCATCTGTGCTTATTGAGAGAACTGGGGAACATTAAGACTCTAAGTGCTTTTCTGTAAGAATGTGGTACACTGACTCTCAGTTGTGGTACAAACATGTTACTTCCCTGCAGGCAGCTTGCATGCTTTATCGCTGAAGCGGTGCTGCCTCCATGAATGAGTGATGTGACAGTTCTCATTTACTCCTCAGTACGTTTCTGGTGGGACATCTCCACTATGTGCTACACAATGGGAAGGAAGCATGTTTTCACTCATAGGTGCACGTCACACATATGCTGCCAACAGCTGCCTTCAAAGAGGCTGTCAGGTTTTCTGATGCTGGCACAGCTGGGGTTGCTCTGAAGCTGCTTGTTGTACGTGTGGTGCCTTTTCCAAGTGTATCACTGTTAGGTGTTTCTCACCTTCCTCTGGAGAACTCCACTTTGCAGAAGAAAACCCCATCACATTGTAAGTAGACAACCTGGAGCGTGTTGAAGGAAGGAAGCCCTCTGATTTTAAGCTGTTCATCTTTCCATCTCACTCATCTATACAGGTTAACGTACGTTACAAAGAAACACCTTAGATTCCTTTTTAAATCAAAATTGTAGATTATTTCCTAGTGTTGCACAGCGTACTTGTACTATAATTACACTTAGCTGTTTTCCTGTTACACATTTTGTTACACCACTGGATCTTTATCTGGGGTGGGGAGCTGGGGAATGTGAACTCTGAACTGAGATTTCCTCCCATTTCTCTGTCTTAACTGGACTGAATGCTCATGGGATCTCGCTGTTTAGAGTTTGGCCATAGGTTTAAACCTTCTGAGACCTCTGTGACTGAATAAGTCAGCTCTAGAGTTTGGCTTATGATCATCATTTTTTGTTTTATTGTTTATTGTATTCCTAATGCAATGATGTAAAATCCTTTCTGAAAAAGGGTTTAAGTCAAGCTGAAAGAAATAGCTATTAAATATAATTGATTTTATTTTATATAACTAGGACTATTTTTTATAGACAACCTTTAAATATTTGGTAACACATTTTCCTCTGTAACTCAAAGATTAGTATCTTGTATTGTCTGACTGTGTGAGATAGTTTGCCAGCATACAGAGGTTGCCAGTTGTTTACTTTTCATCTTAACCAGGTTTGGCTTTCCACCATGTCTGGAAGCAGTGTTTGAGTATTGTATCTAAATGATGGTCCAGCTCTCTGCAGCTAGACACTGCTCACTGACTTCCTCTAACAAGCTTCTTTGCTGTCTGGGATACTATTCAGCCTTTCTTGGATTACTCCAGATGGATCAGGCAAAGGCCACATGTTAGCATAGTTTTCTGTTTACTGCTTATACAGCTTACCTGTTCTCTGCCTGGCACCTTGTGTGTTGACTAGCACATCTGCAAGCTCAACCTAAACCCCTTCCAAGTCAGAACAACAACGTTTAGTAGAAGAGAATGGAACATCGGCCCCTCCTCCTCTCCTCTTTTTTTGCTTTATTTTAAAAAATATTTCTTTCATTCTTTTTCTGAGATATCTGCCTTGTCATCGTGGTATGTTGTGTTTGCAATACATTGTGCCTGCAAAGGTAAAGGCGTGCTTTACTAAAGAGCCCTAGCCATTAGTCATGAGTCATGATACATCCTTGGGCTGGATTCAGACAGTTCTGTAAATAGCAGAACTAATGAAACCTAATTCTCTTCCTTTTTTTTTTTTTTTTAACATGGGATTACTGAGTATGTTAAAAAGTCACATAATACCCAAAGCCTGATCCCACAAACTTTAATTTTTTTGTGAAGATAGCCTACAAATGATTCTGTGGCCAGTCCCATCTCATTCTGTCATAAAAAGAAAAAAAAAAAAAAAAAAGGCAGAGAATTGAATCTCTGAAATTTTCTCATGGTCAAGTTGATTTGCAAATTGTGTGGGAGCTTTATCCCCTCTTTTACACTGTTCTGTTCATTTCTTTAGTCTTCAATTCTTATCTTCACTGTCTAAACCTTTAGGGTTTGAACGAATGAAACTCTATTAAAATCTGGCATATAGCTCAATAATAGACATATAAATGTTTTATCCCAAATGTTCCCCAAAAGGATTGGTAAGTGTGAAAAAGGCTGCTATGCCAGATGCTGTAAAGTTCACTGTGAGTTGAAACCATTCCTAGAGTGAAGCATTGCAGTTACAGAAACAGGCAGGCACAAAATGCTATGTAATGTCTCCAGATGAAACCATGCAATGAAGAGTATGACTTCCTCAGTGGGGCTGACCAGTTGCATTCTTTCTAATGCTTCAGCATGATAAAGTGGCCTAATGTAATGACTACAAGAGATCTAGTTTTTATGTGGTTAAAATGTGCCCAGAAACGCAGCACTGTATCAGTGATACTTGGCCATATGGCAGGGATGCATCATTGCTAGGAGCTGTCTGCCGAGATAAACAAGTGTTTGAAGTATCACCTTCTCACAGTATGACCTCAGAAGTCCCTTTGCAGCCCTTCAGAGGCATTTGAATACTAGGGAACTGCTGCAGCCTTTCTGTGCTCTGCTCACTCGCTCTGGGGAGAAACTGTTCCTTTGTACCCCAACATACATCTATATGTGCTGTGGAAGGTAGTGAAGGCTTCAGCCAGATTCACATTTGCTTGCTTCAGTTTTCTCCTTTCCACAGATTTTGATCGCATTCTGGAGTGATAGTGGTGGGGCAAGTGGGAACAAGCAGCTCTTCTGGAGGGGAATGAAGAGAAGAAGCTGCAGGTGATTTTGTGGGGGAAATCAAATTAAGCATTAGCAAAGCAACTGGAGCAGGCTCCTCCTGCTCCTCTGGTCTCATTTTCTGCCTAAGGACAGCTGGGGCAACAAAGATGATGAAGGGTCTGGAGGGAGAGACATACAGGGAGCAGCGGAGATCCCCTGGCTTGTTTGGTCCAGAGCAGAGGAGCTGAGGGGAGGCCTCATGGTGGCCTGCAGCTCCTCATGAGGGGAGCAGAGGGGCAGCACTGAGCTCTGCTCTCTGGTGGCAGCAACAGAGCCCGAGGGAATGGCATGGAGATTTGGCCTGGGCATTAGGGAAAGGTTCTTCATGGACAGGATGGTCAGGCACTGGGACAGGCTCCCCAGGGTAGTGGTTATGGCACCAGGCTGCCAGAGTTCAAGAAGTGTTTGGACACTGCTCTCAGACATTGGGTTTGAGTTTTGGTTGGTGCTGTGTGGGGCCTAGAGTTGGACTTGATGATCTTTATGGGTCCCTTCCATATTGGGATGTTCTGAAATCCTATGATCTTGAGTGTGTTGTGTTGAGGTGGACTTCCATGTGAGGTTTGCTGGAAACATCAGTGAAGTTGCAGTGGCTGCTTCTAACAAATAGCTGCAGAGTGGATAAGGGCTGCTTTTAGCCTTCCTCTTCTAAAACTGCCTGATCCTATTGAAATGCTTCACAGTGGGAAAAAGCCCAGCACTGAAGACAGGATTTAATTGTGTTAATTCTGATGGGAGAAGTAGTGCACTGAATGTAGGTCCAGGCTGACCCTAAGGGACTGCAGATAAATGGCTGAGAACCCTTAGCTGAGAACCAAACTGGTAGGAAGTTCTCTCTGAGCACTCAGAGACAGGCAAAGTTGGTTTTAATAGGATATGATATTCCTTTTCCTTCCATAACCCTCACTGGGGGGCGGCTGAGGTAACTGGGATTGTTTAGTCCAGAGAAGAGGAGGCTCAGGGGACAGCTTACAACTCTCTAAAACTGCCTGAAAAGAGGTTGTGGCAAGGTGGGGGTTGACCTCTTCTCATGGGTAACTAGAAATAGGATGAGAGGGAATGTCCTCAAATTGTACCAGGGGAGGTTCAGGTTGGATGTTAGGAAAAACTTCTCTGAAAGAGGTGAGGCACTGGAACAGGCTGCCCAGGGAGGTGGTGGAGTCAGCATCCCTGGAGGTGTTCAAGAAATGTTTAAATGTTGTACTGAGGGACATGGTTTAGTGGGGAAATATTGGTGGTAGGTTGACAGTTGGACTGGATGATCTTAGAGGTCTTCTGCAGCCTTGGTGATTCCATGATTCCTATGTCTGAAGACTGGCTGTGGTGGTGTTTTACAGCTCACGCTAGAGTTTCTACACCTGCACTGAAAGGCTTTCTTGATGGAGAGGGCTGAGATTAAAATTCTTTATGATATGCTGTGGAAGTACTTCCAGCTACTCCTTTGGACAACCAAAGGGATGCTGCATGCCTTGAAGCTTTGATGTCCTCCTGGAGATAGTGAAGCATGTTCAGCTCCCACCTGTTAGGTACCTTAATGGAGGTTTATGTGGGTCTTTTTCTGGGGAGCACAAATTACAGTTCCTTGTTCTGTGGCACAAGTAAAGCCAGCCAAGATCCTTGCAGAGATCTCTCCTGTAACTGTAATCAATAAAAATTATTTTTGGAAGTGCATTTGGAATACTTTGAGGCAGAAGCTGCCAACACTGCCTGGTATGCTAATTGTATAGAAGGCAGTAATGTTGTTTTTAGGGACAATTTGCGCTGAAGGGAGTAAACCACTTACATCTAGCAAGTAGAAACGAGACCTGAAAGATACAGCATTTTAGTGCACTTAGGTGAGGAGAACTGGACAGCAGAGCTCTGCACCCTTCTGTAGCCATCCTCTGTTGTCTCAGTGGGAGGCTGGATCCCCTCTGTAATTCCAGTGCTTGACAGAAAGCATAAACAAGTGAATAAAAATCATGTAACATGAAAACTTTGCTAAGCTAAGGTAGCAGTGATGTGGCTGTCTGCATATTTGCATGGGAGCAGTCATTAATCAAGCTGTGCCTGAGGCTCATTTGTTTCCTCCACTAGTAATTGCTTCCATTTGGCAGCTGGAGGTGCTTCCAGCACTGAGAAAGGGGGTGCAGGATTGCTAAACCTCTGCTAGGTCATTGGTGTGAATGACAGCTCTTGCTTGATATGTTTCTTCCTTCTAGCCTTTTTAAGCAATTACCAAAACTGTTAGAGTCTTTTTAGACGAAAAAAGCTTGCTTTTAAATTATGGACTATAAAACTTTTCCTTCCCCCCCAGTCTATCCTTTTTTCATTTTCTGTGTTCTGTATAATAAATAATACTGTAACCCTTTTTCGTGGCTTCATACAGTAATGCTAGAAGCCAATGAATTAGCTTCTTTTTTGCCTTCCACTCTTCTCTGAAGTTACCTATCCTCAAATTTTCTTGGGCAACTGTCTCACCACTTAAAGCAGATGTGCATGTCACAGCTGATATTTTGTCTGGATGTGCTCATTGCTTGATGTGCTTTGGAGGGTAATTTGCATGGCAGCAAAAACTCTTCAATACTGCAGTGAATGTACAAGCCGGGAACATTTGCTTTCTCTAAAGGAAGCATCGGAGCCTTTTCTGAAATGGAAGCAGAAGAACAAGAGTTGAGCAAACGTTGGCATCCGCAGGATTCTGTGAACATGTGACCAGATTCCTATTTTGTTGATTCTCACTTTGGAAGAGATGATTTTAGATGAGTTAAAACAACAATGGCAACAACAGAAGCCCTGGACCATATGGTTGGAGAACAAAATATTCTCTGTAGACTGAAGAGGGCTGGTTTTGTTGAGAACAAACAACACAGTTTTTTTCCAAAGGATAGCCCAACTGGATGTGACTCAGAAGGGAACCATCCAATTTTCTATGAAGCCCAGCTTCTTCTCAGCGTCAGAGAGCCAACTGAAATCTGCTGTGTTGAAAAATCATTGGCATCAGCACAGACATGTGCCTTGTTCACCTACAAGTATTGTAACATCAAAAGTAATTTTACTAAGGGAAGCCACACCCGTAACAGTAAAAATAAGGCTTGTCCAAGCTAGAAAAGCTTGCATTGGTGTGATGACATCCTACAGATAATTGTACAGAAATGGAAAACTCCTCTGCTAACACAGCTGCTTTGGTGCAAAATGGAGCTTGCAACAGAAAGGCTATTCCAGACTGTTGCCGTACTTTATGCCCTGCTGTGTCTCCAGGACAATCACTAATGGCACAGTTTAAAGAAAAGCATTTTTGAAACTAAATATATGTACAGTGGACAAAAACTTACTGAAGGAATCTGTATATCCAGTCAGAAAACAAAATGCATGCAGTTGTTTGACAGCACGTGTGAAACCCCTGAAGGTCAAGCAGCCTGTTATCTCCTGATGAGCTCCAGCCCCTGGTCTGCACCAAGCCCCTGCAACGGGATAATGCGTGGCTCTGGTCAGACCCACAGGGC
The DNA here is from genome assembly GCA_016647715.1 of Pavo muticus. Classification (NCBI taxonomy): domain Eukaryota; kingdom Metazoa; phylum Chordata; class Aves; order Galliformes; family Phasianidae; genus Pavo; species Pavo muticus. Next base: position 692,159 of record JACDJE010000017.1, read on the forward strand.
CAAATCTCTCCTAAGGTAGCAGTGCAAACAGAGCAGGCAGCGCTGAGTACACAGATAAAGTGGTGCAAAGGTACACGGGCTGTATTTTGCTGTGGGAAATGATCATCCATCTAATATCTCTGACCTTATGTTGTCTGATACAGTTTCCCTTCAGGACCTACCTATCAGCAGGTATTTCTCCAAAGAATAGGAGGGAGGGAACACATACATATTGTTCAGCTAAGGACACCTTCAGTAAAATAGCCCAGGTGGCCTCTGTCCTGGAAGACTGATTTGGACTTGGTTGCGTGCTTCCCTTAACTTCTGCCAGCGCGTATAGCCTTGGGGGCAAAGCCAGATCTTGTAATGTCCCTGGCAGAAGTGCATACGTTTGCAGGGGCAATGCAGTGTTTGATAGGAGATGCTGACTGCGACAATTGAAACACCCTTTTGGTACATGCTGCTGCTTGAACCTAGCTTCCCACAGTGCTGCTTTTGAATAAGGCTTGCCTCATGAGAAAGCAAAAAAAGTTGTTTAGGCACCCGCCTCTTGGTGCACCGAGTCGCTGGGGTGAACTTTTGCCTGCAACCAGTTGCTCACAGACAAATCAGCCTCTCCTCCTCTCAGCCTCTCCTGGTTTTGGCACTCTGCTTCTGGTTAGGTGGGGTAAATATTAACTCTTAGTTGGAAGAATAGAAGGTATGTTGCGAATAAATCTCTTGCACCCTGAGCCTAACTCTCCAGTGTACACACTGGTGACATCTACCTCAGCTGGGCCCTGCAGAACCTGTGCCACTGAAGGCTGAGGCTGCCAGGCTGGTGGTCTTTCTCTCCATAGATATAACCATGGCCAGCTGGTGTTTCTATTTAGTTTTGAAGGAGTTTTTGTCGTGTCACTAAGAGAGCCACTTCCAACAGTGACATAACTGAGAATTTTGGATTATTTTGTTGTAATTCGTTGCAACTCGTGTTCTGGTGCCTTCTGTAGTATCTTGCCTGTACATTGCCATGTTCTTCTGCCTATGGAAGGGCTTTGCAGAAGAAGGAAGGAAAATATGCTGTGATAATAAGTGTTTTTTTATTTTTTCTATTTTTGTTTTATTTTCTGTATAAGGAATGAGTGGGGTGGACCTATTTTTGTTGCTCAGCACATTTTTTAATGACATGTTTACTCTGTGCCCTCCATCTGCAGTAATTTGACTCCTAGACATTAAAGAATGAACCAAAATGATTACAGAGCTCCCTTTAAAAATGCTGGCTTTTTTTTAGTTTCTCTGATACATTTAGCATCACATTTCAACATTTTTTCTCTGCAGTCACAGAGTTTGTGTTCTAAGCAGGCTTTTAACATACAAATTTGAGATCAGTGCAAATTTGGTGATCTTTATAACGTAGGGATGGAGCCTGCTCAGCTTCGTGGAGTGCTTGGAGATGTACGAGTGAACAGTGATACATAACTGGCAAGGGAGTAATTTCAATAATACTGCAGTTGCTTGTTGGTTATTCCTGTTCCTGCAAAGGAAAAATCTGACTCCAAATTTTTAGCAGCAGATGCAGATACCAACTTGCAGTTGAGGTAGAAATTGGTGATGGCACTGAAAGGTCAAAAAGCTCAGCTCCGATGTGTCCTAGGGAGCTTTCTGTCTGTTTTGTGGGGATTCCCAGTCCAATAACTCGTAAACTGTGGACTCGTAAACAGAAGGGAAACATAAGAGGGTAGTTTTATTAAAACTTTTAAGCAACAAAAAGTATATTGATTTGGAATCAACCCTTGACACACAAAGCCTGAGTGAGTGAGACTCTTGTGTTGTTGGCCAAAGGGAGGTCTTCTGTGATGGCCTCTGACCTCGTGCTTCTCAGCTGGAGTTTGGAGCAAAGCTCTTGTCTCAATCCACTCCTGCACAGTCACATTTTGGTTTCTGACTGGAAGCATCATGCAGACAGAAGCACATCACAAGTAATACAAAAACAAATATTGTATCAGAAATAGTGTAGCTAGGAGGAGCACAGAGGTGATCGTCCCCTGTACACAGTGCTGGTATGGTTGCATCTCAGGTACTGTGTTCAGTTTTGGGCCCCTCACTAAAAGGAAGACACAGAGGCCCTGGAGCGTGTCCAGAGAAGGGCAACAAAGCTGTGAGGGGTCTGGAGCACAAGTCTTGTGGGGAGCGGCTGAGGGAACTGGGATTGTTCCAGTCTGGAGGATGCTCAGGTGAGACCTTGTAACTCTCTACAACTACCTGAAAGGAGGTTGTGGTGAGGGGGGAGTTGGCCTTTTCTCCCACATAACAGAAATAGAACAAGAGGAAAAGGCCTCAATTTGTGCCAAAGGAGGTTCAGATTGGATGTTAGGAAAAACTTCTCTGAAAGAGTGGTAATGCATTGGAACAAGCTGTCCAGTGAGGTGGTGCTGTCACCATCCCTGGAGATGCTCAATAAATGTATAGATGTGGTATTAAGGGACATATTTTGGTGAGGAAGTATTAGTGGTAGGTGGATGGTTGGACTGGATCATCTTAGAGGTCTTTTCTTTTAAATGATTCTATGAAACCTCTAAGGAACTGTCTGACCTACATGTAAACTAGTCCTGGTGTAGGATGTGGGGTGTGGTGTTTTACATACAGAGTTACAGTGGAATGGCTTCTAATGGGGCTGGTTTTACTGCTATAAGCATGGCTTATGAGCCAAAACACTACAAAGTACTTTTTATCAATAAAACCATGCTTGGGGGTGGTATGTTTTTAATGTATCATTATGGAATAATAACAAACTATTTGTAGGCACGGGCTAAAAAAGCTAAGAAACCGTGGCTAGCTTTTAGTCTGTACTGAGTGATGTGTTTTTTAGGTTATTAAAACCCTGGGCTATATAAAATGATCTTAAAGATACAAGCATGTTATTATGAAGCCACTTGAGATACTGTTGAATGTGACTGCAGAGCTATGCAGATTGGAGTCATTTCCATTTGACATATGCACTAGAACTGTTGAAAGCTTTTTTTTTTCCAAATTTATTTTTTATGTCTCTTGTAGTTAATTCACAATCTCCTTTTAACACTGTGAAGTATAATTATTTGCCAACAGCAAATCCATGCTAACAAAAATGTATTTTTTTGTTTGCCTGCAGCCTTTCTTTTGATTTCATGATGAGGTACCACTATTCAGAGGAACCACGGCTGGCCTCAGAGCACCCAGCAGAGCAGGAAAACATTGCAGTCAGAAAAAGAAATGCAATTAATTAGCCTAAGCTTCTTTCCAGCATCCCAACAGTGGGCCTCCTGGTCATCGTGAGTTGCCCCCGTGAACAGATCAATCAGAATTAAAATCTCAATAGGACTAATAGTGAAACTGTGTCAACTCTGAGACTTCTTGCTCTTCTTCTGTAGGGGCTACAGCTAGAAAATGATGTGTATCTGGGGAAAATGGTGGTATTAGGCTGAAATACTTTCTAGGCTGTTTTTGCATGGGAACCTGAGCCAAACTGACAAGATCTGGGGCTGAAAATTACAGTATTTGAAGGGATTAAAGCTTCTAACTGCATACTGCAGAAATGAAGGGATTTTTACTCCCTTGAAAATGAGTTGTACTTTCTGCCCTCTTTTTCCTTGAAGATCAGCGTGTTAAGCAGGCTTCTGAAAGGAGATGTCAGTGCAAGTGCTTTCTAAGCATTACTGACCCACTTTACAGATATTTTATTCTTCATTGACTCAGGCATATACCTGCCTTAGATGAGTACAGATTGCTGCTTCTTTCATCCACCGAAGCACAGGTCAAGTACAGGAGAGCCTTTCCCCACAGGTTTCTACCCCTGGGCTATTGCTTCCAATTCTCCTGAGGCTTCAGAGGGCTGAGGACAGAACGACTGCATCATGGCAAGGTTACATGCAATCCTGCATCCTGGCCCACAGTCCTCCCATAGCAGAAAGCGAAGCGGAGCTGCCCATATTGACCTTCCTTTATTGTGTGGGTATCCAGCACTAAGATGGATTTGTGAATACAAGTTCATTTTCCACAATGAGCTTGTGGAGCATCTTGGGCCCCAGGATTACAATGCAGATACATCAACAGCAGACAGTAAGGGTGATGATCAGATTGATGATGAAGAATACCTTAAGCTGGGCTGCCACAATTGTTTGCACCCAGCCTACTGAACTCAGCAGGGAAGTGTTCCAGTGTTGACTTGTTTTCAGCAGATTTACAGCAGTGGGAAAGAGTTCCCAGTCTCCATTAGAGGAAGCTGTGAAAAAGCCTAGTGAAATATGGTTTCAGCTGCTACTGTAGCATAGCTGTGTCTTGTCCAGTGCACGCTTGGCCAGTGTGAGCATGAATGGTATTTTCCAAGAAACCCTTCTGGGAGGATTAGCCCACAGATTGACTGCAGACAGGGCAATCTGGAGTCCAGGCAGGTTGAACCCAATGAGTTATTGCTATCTGAGTCAGCTGGTTGGGCTGCACTCAGTCCTTGGCTCTTGTGTAAGCTCTGCAGCCCAGGGAGTAATTAGTCAAGCATCCATCTTATGGATCCTGGGTTGGAGCCAGTGAAGCGCGATGTCACTGTCTCACATATTTAGAATTGCTGATTCACTTTGAGCCATCCTTGCTGCTGCTTTTTGGAATGGGCCCCGTTTAATAGCACTTAGCTCCCTCTGGCAGGAATAAAATGTTAACTGAAAAAGTGCCCCTGTTCTAAGGCTACTGTCTTTTGATAGAGCAGGGGGCTTTCAACTTCCTTAAAAGTTTCTCAGAGAGCCTTATAACTCAAGTATGAAGTAGTTTTGGCTGAAAAGTTTCTGAAAATGCAATTAGTTTAAACCACGGGTTGCTCTAATCTGTGCATTGTTGTTCCATTGATCTTGTTGATGGAAGAGCCTAGCTAGCTAATGGCCAGTTTGACCGCTTTAATTAATGAGATTAAAGCTGAGGTAAATTTGACCTGAAGCTTACTAAGGCTCAGTGCTTACTCCACTGAAAACTCCACTACCGAAACACTCACTAACTTCAAGATGGAAGATGTGGACAGAAGGAATCAGACCCAGTAATGGCTGCAGTAGAGCTGAGTTTGTCAGCATTATCTCAAAGAGCTGGGGTCTTCTCTGAGCACGTTTTGCATTGGCAGTATCCCAGCAGAGAGATACCATTATGGTTGCTATTTTAATTAAACTGGCTTGATTTTCTTATGTGGGCCGAGCTAGCTTTTTTTCTTCATCTGTGTGCTGTCATCCTGATCCTCGTGGTCCTTTCTTTTTGGCGAAATGTAAAACCCAACACTGTTCTGAGCCAGAGGGCTTGGTCTGTGAAGTGGAAATGAGAAGCCATGAGGAATCAAGCCATGGCCTTATCCATAGTCTCAGGCAAACTCTGGTGACATAGGTAGGTGGGAAAATACCATCCCACAGCCTGGCCAGTGTGTTTAAGCTTGTGTAGTCTCCCAGATCCTAGTGAAATGACACACTGCAAAAAAAAGGAGATAAAAAAGGCATCCTTCAGCCCCTTGGGTGAAGTTGAGATGTTGGTCCCGCGGACCTGAATGCCTTTTGATTCCATTTTTTAAAAGGAGCAGTCATGCCATCCTCTCTGGTTCCTATGTTAATGCAACTCAGTGAGCAGAGAGGGAACCACTGACACAACGAGCAGGAAACAAATGAGAGAACTCTGTCCTCCCTAAGACATGTTGTGCAACCTGGCTCTCATCCATCCATGCCTACCTTTGGATTACTCCAGAAGATCTGAACCCACAGCTAGGTGCAGTCTGATGGGCTCTGGGAGGGTTTGGCCAGTACTTATAAACTGAGGTTTTCCATTTCTGTTGTTCTGTATTACATATACTCACTACTGAGCAAAAGAAACGACACTGTATACCTGCACCTACAGCACCCTTCTATCTCTGCACGTGAAAGGAGCTCCCCCAGTGCTCCCCATTGCTTTTTCTATATGTGAATCTATTTGTATGTGCATGTAGACCAAAGTCAGAAGTGTTTGTGGGACACAGTTTTCAAATGTGTCTGGCTAAGATAGCCCATCCCATTCTATAGTCTTGCTGCCTTGTAGTCAGCACAGTATTTGGGAAGGCAAGTAATGATTTTTAAATTTATTTTAAACACTCAGATCAGAAAATTAGGTCAAATGCATGCTCCATTCACCCAGCACTGCAGGGCTCACACACATTTGCTTCAGCACAGAGATTCTTCAAACTCCAGTGTGCAGAGAAAGGAGGAGAAATACTCCAGCTAAAAATATCAGGGAGAGATAAGGGTAGAAAGAATGTTCTGGGTCACATAGGTAGCGAAGCCAGTGCTTCCTATAATCATGTAGCAAGGATTGTACTAGAAACTGCAGCGCATCTCATACAGATAGTATCACTGAATGTTTACTAAAGAAAACCCTGAAATACAAAGCACAGGAAGGCACAGGGTTTGCTGTGGTGCCGTGTGAGATACAGACTGATATGACACTGCAACACGTAGGGTGGTTTTTTAAAATTCAGTTCTTCTGACACTTTCCCTATCACTTGGCTGGTGAGATGTAATTTTTCAAGGTTCTTAAAGCTTCCTGAATCCCGTAAAATATGCAAAATAATGGCTACGTTAATTACTTGCAGGCATTAATCTGTTGTTCCTTTTTTGTCAGTTTCTTATTTAGTACCTGATTACAACTTGCTAGTTTTAATGGGGGTAGTAGGGGTAGGCAAGAGAAACATAAGAAAATTAACTCTAATTATCAGCCATAAATTTATCTGACTCAGTAAGCATAAACAATTCTTTGTTGGAAAGGCAAGCTTGAAAGAAAATGGAACTGCCTGTTTTCCTAATCCTACCGAAGCCTTTACAACAGCTGGGCATTTAGCTGTTGTCAGCTAACACGGAAAGAAACATATTTAAAGACGGATAATAATGCCTCCTGAGAATAGTGATTGACCACAGGCTGTGATTTTATCACTATGGAAAAGGAAGGTATTACAGTATACAGAACTGATGGCATGCATTTTGCACTAGAATGTAAATAGAGGAACTGAGAGTAATTGGAACAAGTGAAGGACCAAATACAGGGATTTTCACTGAGTTTTTTATTTAGTCTTTAAACAATTAAAATCTCATCAAAATTAATGAGCATTTGGTTGAATGAAGCAGAATGATTTCCCTTTCTCAGTTTATCTCAGTACATGGGGGAGCCTTTCTTTTTTTTTTTTTTCTTGCGCAGGCAAACACTCAGCAGGGATATAGTTTTGATGGTGTTTTGGGTACGTAAAAATTGAAGAGGAATTTGGGAAAGCCAGCACAGTTTGTCCTGTATACATTTTCCCAAGCGCACGTAAGAGCATGGAAAGCACCCGAGTAGGGCTAGGGGAATGTAAGTCTCAGCATGTCTCAGATGCATGAACAGATAATCTCGAGCTGGGACCCCTGGAGCGTTTCCTTGCGGCGTGCATCTAGCTGGTTTGTCAGGGTGGATCTGCACCTTTAGATTTCCCAGCAGTTAAAGTTTTTGTACATACATTAAAATACACCAAGTCCTTAATTTATGTCATTCTCCTATGTTGTTATTTGCATAAGTGCCTGCAGAGAAGTGATCGGGATGACACACCAGGTGGGATGGGAAGCAGTGTTGCACTCACCCATGTTAGGGAATAGCTGGAGACTTTTGCTTTGACTTGCAAACTGTGCTTGCATACACCATAGTGCAAGACTTAGTTGCTTTTCTTGCTCTCAAGCACGTTGCCTAAGGATTCGGTAATGCACATTCTTTATAATCCCACATCAAAGGCTGTAGTTGAAAAGGACATGATTAGCCATGCTGACAGAATAAGGAACCAAAAATTAATATGTTCTTATTGAAAAACTTACATTCACGACAGTACATTGTCTAAATACAGATGCATAATCTGTGGAGGAGAGGTCATATATCTGTGCTGTGCTCATCCAGCATCAAGCCCCAGATGAACAGCATCTGTGTCAAAGAGCTTTGGATACTGCTACAGCAGCATTTGTACCTAGAGCATTATATGCACAGATATGGTCTCAGTCCATAACCCTAATTACCACCTCTATGCAAATCAAAGTTAGTACTGATATTAATAGATAACAAAAACTAATATCATCATTACGGTCTTCTCTCATCCTGATTACCATCCTGGTTCTTCTCAGATGCCACTTGATTTCCTGCGGGCATCATTACAGTCTCTTGGAGCCAGGAGGTGCCCTTGCTCAGCTCAGCACCACACCTTACCTCAGCCACCTACTAAGAACCCGGTATCTTTTTTTATTATTATTCCAAGCAAGAAAAACCAGTTCCCAGCCTCTCTTCCCATTTCCTAGGCTGGTTTTGCAGATTGCTGATCCAGCTGAGATCGTTTCCTGGAACTGACAGCTCACAAATCTTGCTTGTTGTGATGGCTTGCAGCTGCAGAGCTGTTCATGTGGACTGTGCCCCTCCTGAGCTGGGTGACACATGGATGCCAACTGAGATGCAGCTGTGTGCCACTTCCAGTGGTGGCAGCTCCATCTCTGCAGGGTGCTCCTTTTATTGTACCTGTCATCACTGAAGTGCGCTTGGTCTTAATCTACAGCTATAAAGTAGCCAAGGCAGAGGCAATTGCAGTTTTCCTCTGTTCATTCAAACGTTTTGATTTTTGTTTTCAAAGTAGTTTTGTGGAAAGGAGGTTACAGCAGTAAGGATAAACCTAAAACCTGGAATCACAGCATGGCACACTGGGTCTAGAAGAAGGCACCAAACTGTGCTGACTCCAAGCTGTGTTGCCATCGACACACCTGAAGGAAGGGAAGCCATCCATAGACACCTAGACAGGTTCCAGAAGTGGGCCCAGGTGAACCTTGTGAGGTTCAACAAAGCCAAGTACAAGATCATGCACCTGGGTCCTGACAACTCCTACTATCAATACAAGGTGAGGAATGAAAGAGCACAGCCCTGCTGAAAAGGACTTGGGGGTTCTGGTGGATGGCAAACTGGACATGAGTCAGCAGTGTGCCCTCACTGCCCAGAAAGCCAACCGTACCCTGGGCTGCATCAAAAGAAGTGTGGCCATCAAGTCGAGGGAGGTGATTCTGCCCCTCAACTCTGCACTGTTGAGTTCTGGGTCCAGGTGTGAAGTCCTCAGTAGCAGAGAGACATGGACCTGTTGGAGCGCATCCAGAGGAGGACCATAAAAATGATCCAAGGCATGGAATACCTTCCCTACAAGGACAGGCTGAGAGAGCTGAGGCTGTTCAGTCTGGAGAAGAGAAAGCTCTGGGGAGACCTGAGAGCAGCCTTTCAGGAGGGCTTCAAGGGGGGCTATAAGAAAGAAGGGGACAGACTTTTTAGCAGTGTCTGTTGTGACAGGACAAGGGGAAATGGTTTCAAACTGAAAGAGGTGAGATTTAGACTGGATATAAGGAAGAAATTTTTTTACAGTTACAGTGATGAGGCACAGGTTAACCAGAGAGGTAGTGGAAGCCCCATCCTTGGAGACATTCAAGGTGAGGCTGGACGGGGCTCAGAGCGACCTGATGAAGCTGTAGGTGTCCCTGTTCATTGCAGGGAAGTTGGACTAGGTGACCTTTAGGGATCTCTTCCAACTCAGACCATTCTATGATTCTAAGATAGATGAGCTGAGCCCCTCGCTTTGGTGGTGGTGATGTGCACTGTTTGGGCATGTGTGTGTTTACTGTATTTAGTCCTTCATCTAACATTTGTGATGTGCATCTCATTCCATTGACTATGAAATATGACAGTACAAGTGTTTATTTACATCATAATATTTTGATGCAGAGGAAGAAATTCAGGGTTTGCAAAATCTGTAGAAGCAATTGGTTTAGTATGGCCAAATGAGCCGTTGCTAGTTAGCAGCGAGGTGCATTGCCCTCTGTGTGCCTCTCCAGTCTGTTTCAGTTGCAAAGGGAAATCTGTTCCTTACGTCGCTGTTATTTTACCTCACACTTGAAGCAGACAAAGAATACACACACATGCCCTATTAAGTATGAATCAGTTCGTGAGCTATGACTCAGTATGCTGTAACAACTTGATTTTTTGCAGCAGCTATATATATCTGTGATTATCAGAGATTGTCTTAGGCAGTGTTAGAGCTGTGACTAATGCCAATCTTTTAGGCAGGCATTCATCACCCAGATTTATCTCCTTGTCAAAAGTTTTGTTAAATAAGGTTTCCTCGAAGAAACATTGTCTTGCCATCAATTTTCCCCTGCCAGATCCATTGATTGAAATAAATGCTTTTTTTCTGAGCCATTTAAGGAACTGAATGACAGATCATGCGCTGAATATGATAAATACAACCATTGTTATTATTGTCACTCAAAGTTTTACTGTATCATAGTATTGACAGCAGCAGCCTCTAGTAAGAGCAGAGACATGTGTACGTGCTAAGAAGAAATCAATGTCCTGTGTGAAAAAGCGCTTGAATCACCTCACACTAAGCTTGCTTGTTGTCATGAGGTGGCCCAGAACGCACTCCAAGAGCAGATCAACAATCCAGTAGTTTCTCCACTGCTCCTGCTAGAAATGTACATACCCAAATTTATCCGGGCCATTTTTCTGAGAGATTCCGAAGCTTTTTGTTGCTTTGCAATATGTGATTCATCTCTAAATTTGATACATCAGAAAAGAGTATCAGCCCCGTTGCATAGCCTGCCCCAGTACTACGTTCCTCTAGTCTGATGTAGAGTTGGACAGTAGCTTAACGAGCGCTCACATCACTTTTTTCAAGTTGATAGCTTTAATCATCATTCCTTCCTCCTGCCCACGAGGGTACAGACTCTTTGTTCCTATTTCACTGTTATTTTTTCTGCAGAAAATATGCTGGCAGGGCTCACACCAGCACTGCACTGAAGGAGACCCTTTGGGGATGTGCTTCTGAGGCCTGGGGATGTTGCCAGTGCCACTTGGGTATGCTGTGTTTCTCTAAGCTGGTGGCTGCAAACTCCCATCCCCTCCCATGTCCTTCTTTCCTCCATGTAGCATTCTTCCTTCTGTTCCATGTCCCCTTCTCCCTTCCCTCAGCCACATTCTCCCTTTCCTTTGCTGTATCCCACTTAGGACTACAGAATCTGCCCAAAGGGGCAAAGTGTCTGTGGTCATCCCCTGCAGCTTAGTGGGGAAGGAGCAGTGGCACCAGGCAGTTTGTGGAGCTGTGATGAAGAGGGCTGAGTGCTCAGCAAGAAGCATTGCAGCAGGTGAAGAGCAGACCAGAAAATGGTGGTTGGCCAGTGCTAGTGGTTTATGACTTGTCATGCTTGTAGCATGCTAAATTCTATCTCTGAGAGACTGAAGAGCCAGCCCAACTATCAGAACTCGCATTTAATAGAAAGCATTGTTAAGAGCCACAGCTCCCAAATTCTGTATTAGCATACAGTTTTTGAGAGGCAATCTGAACATCATGTGTCTCTCCGGTACACCTGAGTTAGAAGTGCAGAGCAGTGCTGAACTGGTTTGTTCCAGCTTCAGATGAAAGGGAGCACAGCTCTGAGGTTATATTAAGGAGGGATGTGAAACAGAAAAAATAGCATCATCTGCTCTCAGTTCTGAGGGCTGTCCCCTGCAAGCAGCAGCTCAGGGCACTTACAGCTCAGATCACTACTCTTGTCTTTGGGGTTTCATAGGCATGATGGATTTGGGAAGGAAAGAACTTCCTGATTACCAACACTTGGTTTTATTTAGGGTTGTCTTTTAGGCAAGAGTCAAAGTAGATAGCTGAGAACACTTTTTGAGGTCCTGGCTAAATGACAGCGTTCCAGTGCTGTATTTGCAGATTTGAAAGAAAAGGATAGAAGGCAGTGGTTCATACAGGTGTGAGGATTTCTGAAGTCATACCTTCAATCAATTCTGTATGTTTTTGCATGTAGGTATACGCCAGAATTCATTTAAATTTTTATGCAATATCAAAATGGAAAGGCGTTTTTTGAATACCTAAGGGGGCTGCATCAGCACAGTACCCTGGCATGATTAATATTGCAAACAGATCTCTGTCTAGTGTGGGAATATGCAAAACACACAGCTCTGCTGATGCTCGGCTTATATCAAACATCAATTTAACTGCAGGGAACTGTGCACCGTCTCCTGATGCCTCACGTAATTTCTGAGATGGTTTCTGTGCAAAACCACAGAGCTGGCAATATGTGCATGTTTGTGCACAAGAGGAAACTGCTGCAAGTAAACTATCTGAATGAGAAGTAGTGACTTCTGATATGTCATTTTGTTTTGATTCTGTTTTGACTATGATTTTTGATATTTCCCCAAGGAAAGGTTCTGGCTAAGATCTGGTCTGGTCAGTATGGCCCAAAACACCAATTTGCAGCAAAGCAGAGCTTTTAAACTAAATTTGCTTGGTGTTGTTGGTGTTGTTGAGGTGGGCACGTTTAGGAAAGCAGCTGTATATCCTAGCTTAATTATTCAGTGTTATAATGCTGGAAGAATGTAAATGAGATACTCCTCATTCATACGTTAGATGATACTGCTGTGTATCTTCAAACCATGTCAAAGTGCATTGGGGATGAAACTGTGATCTGATTGCAACTATTAATATGTACGCTAGTAATATAGCACATGTCGCTGCAACATGTGTTATGAGCCGAGAACAGAGCTGAGTGCCAAAGATGATTTTCTCTCTGATTCTACATAGGATCCAATGGCAACAACAGCCGTAATGGTGAAGGTCCGAGAAGAAACTTTTGTCTGTATTTATTTATTGAAGTCATATTAATAGTTCCTAGTAGTGGTAATGTGGATTGCCACCATTTGGAATGCAATTTTGAGTTAGCTTCTTAAAAAAAAAAAAACACAACAGTTTTAAAGAAGATGCTATCATCTGATATAAATGTGGAAAATCATCAATTTGAAATAAGCTGGTAAGTGTGCTCTTCCACAGCTCCTGTATTTCAGAACTGTTCCTTGAGTGTTAGCAGCTCCTCGTAACCTTCAGAAGTGTGTTTTTCTGCTGACCAACTTAGCTTAGGCCACCAAGGCCTTACTTTCCCTTTCAGCCCTATCCTGACTAAGGGCAGTAGGTAGCGACTGCTAACTAATGAACCTTTCTGGTGTCAGTGAGGGTTTTGGTTATGTGCCCAGACACCAAAGAAAGCTCTTTTTTATTTTCTTGTGAATAGGAGGAGGAGAAAATACTGTACTCAGGCATCGTGTCCTAAGTTGAACAGACAGAGAAGTAGCCTTGCCACAGTTCAGCGGTGGATACTCTTCTTTAATTATTATTTTACTGTGAAAATGTGTCTGCCCGTATGTAAAGCAATCGGAGCAGATGGGAACAAGCTGACGTGGCATTTTTCAGAGCTGATGAGGGCTGTGCCTCTTACAGCCGCCATGTGCTCCCTGAGGCCTGGCCCAGGAACTCTGCTCGTTGGTAGGGTAATGCAGCTCAGGGGCATTGCAGGGACACTTGGGCTGCTGGCTGAGGAGCTAGGGCCTTCTGTAAATGAAGAACTGCAGACCTCAGCCATTTCAAAATCTGGAATTCTTACTACACCTCCTTACTATTATTACTCTGTGTTTACATAGAAAAAAAAATTAAATGCTGCTGACCTGAACTGTATCTACTTTTCTCTTAGAGAGAAGTAGATACAGTCTCTCTCCCTGGTGACAGCAACAGGACCCCAGGGAACGGCATGGGGCTGCGTAGGGGGACAGTCAGGTTGAGGGGTTGGGAAAGGTTCTTCACCAGATGGTGATCGGGCTCTGGAACAGGCTGCCCAGGGCAGTGGTCAGGGCTGCAAGCTGCTGGAGTTCAGGGAGTGTTTGGACAATGCTCTCAGACATCAAATATGGGTGGTCTTGCGTGGAGCCAGGGGTTGCACTCAATGATCCTTGTGGGGTCCCTTCCAGTTCAGGATGTTCTGTGATTCTGTGATTCTACTGTCAACTGTGGGCTGTTTGGCTTTCAAAATCATCTCTGTATCACCAGGACTTTTTAAAGCAAAGGCTGAAGTTTGCAAATATCACGTGACATCCAGACAAAACTTATTATTGTGAGGTGATTGACGAACCGTTAGTAAACATACTGGTAAAATTTGACTTTTCCACATAAGGTGCTTGAGAAATCCTCACTCAAAAGAATGATAGCATAAACAATTTTCTTCTGTTTCCTCAGCTGCTTCTAGAGATCTGTTTGGACTTGTATTCCTTCAGAGGTCTCTGTTCTTAAATAGCCTTCTTAAAATAAGCACAGATTGGTATCTTAAGTTTTTGAGGTTTTACTTGGAAGATTCAGAACAGTCCAGGAGGGCCATTCAGCCCTTATCTTTCCTTGTAAAACACTGAAAATAAGCTAATGTTAGTAGTAGTTTTGTTATGTTCATTTTAAAGAGGAACCAAACAGTCATCAGATGTTGTCACCTTCTGCTCTTGAGCAAACAAACCTGTAAGTCGAATTCTCTTGTATCACTTTGCTTAAACTCACGTCCTTACACAGTTTTGAGGACAGTGGGAGCACATTATGCCTCGTCATTGGCCTACAGATTTGGTCTGTCTAATGGATAGACTCCTTACATCTCCACCATTGTTATTTCCTGCTGGAGGGGCTTGGGGGAGCAGAGCTATTGGGTCTAACCTAGTTCCCATCTCACGGCCCCTCCCCTGTGGGCACACTGACTCACTGTCAGCACAGGACAGTGGCTGTTCATGCAGAATCTTTGCAGTTCTGGCCACCTGTGCCTGAAGTACTGTGGGATGGAGTGGGCCTGAGGCATGTAGCTAACAAAGTACTTTGTGCTGTCTGCCATGGTGTGATTTTCAAGGATGTGTGAAATGACAAACCACGTTTGCAGAGCCTACACCAGGAGAATGGGAGTGGATATTGTGTATAGGTCAGTTCCCCAAGAGTGCTCCTTAGGAGCCTGCAGGCAGAAGCGCAGGACTGTCAGTGTTGAGAAGGATAGTCTTCCTTCCACGCTGCCCTCTGTGTGCATGTTGCTGCTTTAGAGAATGGCTGAAAGGGAAGGTGCCCTTTTTCCTTCTCCTTTTGCAAGGGAAGCAAATGGAGAAGAGTAGAGAATGACGGTATTTTGATCCTCCAGTTTCTTATTCTAGCTGCATAAACACACCACAGTATTCCTGTAAATTGAATTAAGCAAACCTTTTATGTTCTCTCTCTGTTTCAAGATAGCTAAGGTGGCTGCTTGCAGATTTGCAGCTAGAGAGAAGACAAAGACATGTAGTGTGCACAGGCTCAAGTGCTGAGCAGTGTCATGCTGGAAGAGCTTGGACGAGCCTTAATGGAGTACAAAAGCTTTCTGAGTGCCAACCAGAAATCTGCTTAAATCCCTGACAGGGATGAGAGCACAGCGTGTATTATCAGCATATGTACAGGCTCTAGGAACATTTGCATTTCGGATTTGCTGTAATTAAAAGGCTTCAAGCTTTCCAAAAATGGTGGAAGGAGTAAATGTAAGACTCCACATTTTCCTCGTCTCCATACAGATATTTAGGGCTCTTCCCTTTTTGTTGCATGTGTGGCTGACTTATGATCTAAACAGTAATTTTTCTTCAATATAAGGAATGTGAAAACTCTTTAAGTTTTTCTTTATTTATAATCATCATCATTTGGTACATAGATAATGACAGCCCCGTTTCCTGCCCCCATTCAGTCATGGCCGAGCCCCCACTGAGCCTGGCCACTGAGCACGCAGCTAGAAGTTTGTCCCCAGGCTCCAGTGCCTAATGAAAACAAAACCTTTCCCTCACATGCACGTGTAGAGCTGCATATCTTGAGAGGTGAGTGCCTGCACAAACCCCAGATAAGATGAGACAGACACCCGAGAGGCAGGAAGACACAAGCTGAACTGGAGCAGAAAGTCACACGTGTCAAATAGTGGTGAAGAGGTCAGATCATGAGGTAGTATCAGTGAGTTCTTCGGGGAGAAATGGCTTTTCAGGGAGATTTCACTGTAGGCAAGTTTTGACTGCCTTCCCTTATTTTGTTATCAGTTTGCCAGACTATAATCTCTATGCAAAGAGTCTATGACTCAAGGTGGGCTATTATATTAGTGATCAGTATTGTGGCACAGCTGGATGTACCGGTTAGAGGAATATAGGGCAGGTGGATGAATGCAGAAACACATGCAGAAAAATATTATTCAGAAGCAGGAAAAGGAATGCTATGAAGTTGAAAATGGCAACTCATTCACCAGTAGTAGTCTGTAAAGATGAGAGAGAAAGGTGAGAAAAGAAGTTTGTGGCCATTGAATAGAGGATTCCTAGCTAGCATGAGAGGAAAATGAGTCCCTCTGTGCTTACCTGACTGCGTAGTAGGTAAATAGGTCAAGTTGAAGGAATCTTTCCCTTTTTGGCTGTTACTAGATGCGACTGCCACCTCAGTGGTGACAGCCCTCCCTCCAGTTTCAGCTACTCAAAAAGCAGCCGACAAAGACTGGGAATAGGCGGTGTGGATAAGCTGGTTATTGCATGTTTGGACTGTGACCCCCTTCTTCTTGCAGTCAGACTGTTAAATATTCATGTAAGCGGGCTCAGGCAGATCCTTGCCATCTGTCTGTATTTATATGACTTCATCCAAACAGCTCCAAAACATGTAAAATTTTATCCTCACAACATCTCTTTAAAGAAAAAGGAATTCTTCTCCTGTCTTAAGGGAAAAGGAATCAAAGCACAAAGAGATGGAGTGATTTACTGGATTTATTCATCTGGACTCCAGCAGACAGGATCCAAACTCAGCTCTTCTAAATGCCAGACCCAGCTATAGCCTTGGGTTCCCAAGACAAAGTTCGTATTTAGTGCCATAGGGTGTTTTTATATATAGCTTACCTAATACTGCTCATTAAATATCCAAGAATGTGACTATAAAGGAAAATGGAGCCCTAAAGAACTTTATTTTTCTTTTATCCTGTGTCAAAAGCTTAGGTGCAGGCCTTATGTAAATGTACCACTCCTTTCTGCTGTGACATATGCCTCCAGTCATCTCATGCTGAACGTGGGAAGATGGAAAGTAATCTACCCTTGGTCACACTCATGTTGCTCTCTGCAGATGAATTTCTGCTGTAGGCCTCTGCCTGTTACTTTGTTCATCTGTCACTATTTGTGGTATGGATATTGAGTGAAAGTATTTGACAAGGAAAAATCAATATGAAAACCATTATTTAGGCATCTCAGCTTGCGCTGCATTCAGCTGCATACCTTGATGGCCAGATAAAACGGGATCATTGTGCAAGCTTCAGTAAGCTGTGCACATATGGGCAATTCTGGGAGGGAACAGATTGTCACAGTTACGTTTGACCTGTTTTAGAGCAATTGTGGCTCTCCCTCGGCACTGTGGTTGTGTTGTTGACATCTCTCAAGAGCTCCTTCAAAAAAATGCCTGTCTTTTTCAGAATAGCGTGGTGTTCTGTGAGAAGCAACTCCTGCATTCTAAATTATGCAACAAGCCCAGTACTTTCCTTGTCTCTGGTGAAGGCACCTTGAACAGTCAGAATGGGAAGGATGAAGGAAGGAGGCCATTGAGAAGACAAGCCCAGGCCTGTCAGTGCACCTACTTCAAGTCACTGTGGACATGAGGCTCTGTGACTCATGTGCTGTAGGGATTTGAATCTGAAGTTCAGCTTCAGCTCCTGAAAGCCCACACACAGGCAGGGCATCACAGAAGAGATGTGAGTGAGATGGCAGAGCTGAGGGGGTTGGTTTTGCATCTGTTCCCAGAAGGTAGCAAATGTGGGGCACTAGTCCACTTTACCTTATCTATCCAGACTGTCACTATTGTACTACCTAGAGGCATAAACACATTTTAAGAACAAAAAGGGTACATTCTCACCGTGGTGCTCACGAAACTCTTAGATGCATGCCAGAGGGGATCTCTGTGTCTTTAACACAATATTGAAATATTTTCTTTTGGGGGTCTTTCTCCGTGGCTTCATTTGAGGCGATGAGTTTACTCATCAGTATATTTTTGTTGTTGATTTTTTTGGTGAATGTTTTTCAGGCATTGGAAAAAACGTCATCTGTGACCGAACGGCGACTCCGCTGGATGCCTTCAGGATGATGACTGCGGCTCATTATTACCCAAAGCTCATGAGCATCATGGGGAATGTGCTGCGCTTCCTGCCTGCCTTTGTGAAGATGAAGCAGCTGATTCAGGAGGGTTACGTGGGGGAGCTGCTGGTGTGCGAGGTGCAGGTTCACAGCGGGAGCCTGCTGGGCAAGAAGTACAACTGGAGCTGTGACGACCTGATGGGGGGTGGAGGTTTGCACTCGGTTGGCACCTACATCATCGATCTGCTGACATTCCTCACCAGCCAGAAGGCTGTGAAGGTGCACGGCTTGCTCAAGACCTTCGTGAAGCAGACAGACCACATCAAGGGGATACGGCAGATCACCAGTGATGACTTCTGTACGTTTCAGATGGTTCTGGAGGGCGGTGTGTGCTGCACGGTCACGCTCAACTTCAACGTCCCAGGGGAGTTCAAACAAGACATTATTGTGGTGGGCTCGGCGGGACGGCTGATTGTCATCGGCACTGATCTCTACGGACAGAGCAACAACTCTCCTCAGCGGGAGCTCCTGCTGAAGGACTCCACACCGGTCAGCAACTCCTTGCTTCCGGAGAAGGCCTTCAGTGACATCCCTTCCCCGTACCTCCGAGGCACCATTAAGATGGTCCAAGCTGTCCGGCAGGCCTTTGAGGACCAGGACGACAGGAGGACCTGGGATGGGAGGCCTCTCACGATGGCTGCCACCTTTGACGACTGTCTGTATGCCCTGTGTGTGGTGGACACCATTAAAAAGTCAAACCAGCTGGGGGAGTGGCAGAACATTTCCATCATGACTGAGGAGCCAGAACTGAGCCCAGCGTACTTAATCAGTGAAGCCATGCGGAAGAGCAGGATGTCTCTGTACTGCTAGCTCCACTCAGCTTCTAGGAAAGAATAGGAACCAGACAGCTCTTAAAGGAAATGGTAATTCAGCCCTTTTGAAGGGCTTGGACATCTCGCAAACAGCTGTGGGGATAGGAGAGAAGGAAATACGGTGTTTGGATCAACTAAATCTGTTAGTGGCTAAATACCGAAGTGGAAAGGTCCTTAGAAATGCCCAAAATGGATAGGAGAGTTAAGAGCTGACTTACCTGTTTTAATAACAGTATTATCTGGGTGATTGGAAATATATATCATGGACTCGTCTCCTGCTTGCAGGTGCTTTAGATTATCCAATTGTGTTTACTGTGAAAGGTTGGGAAGATCTTTTTAGATTTTCCTTACCTACCAGAGGGCTGTGAAGGTACTGTCATGTCATCAAATTTTCTGTAGTGTCTGACATGAATGGTTCCTACCATGACAGCTGACACCACCATGCTGTACTACTACACCTCCAACCAACACACAGACCAATGGGACTTTGTGTGAAAGTGTTGCGTGATGCAGAAAATTTTGGCAGCTCACTTTTCATACAGCTTTTTAGGAGCTTCTGTGTGTTGGTTTAGTTAATTGTTTTGTCGTTTTCTTTTAAAGCACAATTATGTAGGAAAATGTGTAGCTTTTACAAAAAAAGCAGCCCTCAACAGTGCATATGACCCATTATTGTGGGAGGGGGGGGGTCTTCTGTGAGCTCACGGTAAGCTTCAGTCTTTACTGTACAGATTTGCTGATTGAAATGGGTTGTGAAAAACCTTCATGAATGGCAGGTGGCATGAAAAAGTGCTGGTGGGTTTTACTACACAGATGAACTCGAGCTAGTTTCACAAAGGTTTATAGACAATCTCCTGTGTGTGGGACTCACTTTTGAGTGAATTCATCTCGCATTTTGGTTTTAGGTAGATAACAAAATAGTAGAAATCTAACCCCAAACCATGTGATGCTTAGGCAGTTCTTCTAAACCTTTGTGAAGTCACGCTTGAGACATCCCCACCAACAATTAATTTCACGTAGCTCAAGCCAGAAGCTTTCACCTCCACCAAATGGTGCTTGTGAGTGAAAAATAAAAAGGGATGAGAAAATTTCCTGTCATTTCCAGGGAAAAAATTACCATCACCCATCAGAGGTGGGAAGAAGAACCCCACCTCTCTACCTGCTTCAAGTGGCTAGCTGCTGGTACTGTAGTGATCATTCCCTGTCATCAGTGCAGGGGTGGACAAACCTTCTTGATAAGTTTGTCCTGTCTTTTTTAATATTTTAGATTGCAGTCTTGGAAGAATATATTCTTTCAGTTCTTAAGAAAATATAGTGAAAGGCACATGTATTATCCCAGTAAATGGGGATGCTGTTTTTCTGCATAAAGCTGCTCCTGGGCTTATGTGTTTACAGCACTAGGTCTTCAGATAGGAAAAAAAAAGTAGAAAACAAGCATATAGCACTAAATTATATTAAACTTGATAAAAACCTTTTCAGGATTCTTTTTCTTCATTTTGACTAGGGGAAAGGGAAAAACATTTGGATGAATAGTAAAGAAGAAAATATGACCCTCTTTCCAGATTAGTGTTGCCATTTGGGGTTAGCAAGAGTGCAATTAGAAAAATTCAGATTTTTTGAAAAAGCACTTACAGTTTTGCTATTTTTAGGAGCTCTAAGGGCTTCTGAAGAGCTCCTTCAAATGAGTCCGTCTGATTGCTGTATGCTTCTGCTGTCCTGTTCCCAGTTTTAGTGCTGCATGGTTTTGAACAGGAGGGTATCATTAGTGTGATTCATCTCATCTGATGCAAGCCAGCTAAGAGTCAGGTATGTTGTTGTCCCCATCAGCTCTGCAAGGACACAATTGTCAGTACAGAGAGAGCTCTCCAAAGGGTGATGCAGTTCATCTTCAGATTAAGATAGAAGCGGGTGCCTACTGGAAACTCCAGTCCTCCTCCTTTGTCTGTGCAGAGAATCTTGGCTTCTCTATCTTTAGGTCACTAACGTTAGGAAACTTGAATCCCACCCCAAAATTACTAGTGCATGCTTGATTTTTAAAGGGTATGTATGTATGACCTTTCATGAAATGTTCCTTAAAGTGTTAGAGCGTGACTGATGATGGAGTAATGTAATACCACAAAACTGCAGCCAGAGAACTGTTCCTGTCCATATTGTTCTGCCAGCTTTAGCGATTGTGTCTGGGGCGGTCAGCTTTTGCGGAGGCCTCAGGCAAGCTTTCATCGTTCCCTCTTGGAAGAAGCTTTTGACAAATTTGGATGTTTTTCCTACAGTGATCTATCTGAGAATTCCTGTAGTAGAGTCAGTGCCAACAAGAATTTCCTACTGTAATTGTCATGGTATACCATGATGTACAGTTTCAGCCCTTTAAAATGCACAGAAAAATACAGAAGACCAAATTTGATCAAGAAATCATCCCTCTCCTCTGAAAAATGGAATTAGCCTGAAAGGGATCAAGAGAGAGTTTTAATATAATAAGGCAGAAGCCCTTTATTGAAAATACAGGCAAGTTCAAGTCATGAATGTAAGCACAGTAGATAAGTAACCGTGTCTAGTTACATATCATCCAAAACTGGAACTAAACATGGACCAAAATGTTTGTGAATCTTGCTTCTTAGTGGTTTGTGCTGGAATGGCTGCTCATGTCTTTGCACCTTATTTTGGTTCATGAATGTGGACAGCTTTTCCTATCTGCATTTTACTTTTTTCTGTGTTGTTCTGGGTTTTGTGATGCCAGTTGGAAGAAGATAGCCTGGAATTCTAGACAACCCTCCCTGCAGTGAGCTGTCAGCAGGTGAAACACAAGGAACAGGGACAGGTCCTGACCTTAACCGTTCTATCTTGGATCAGGAGGATTCAGTGACAGTCATCATCCACCCTCTGTGCAGACTTAGCAGTGCAGAACTTGCTGCTTAGCAGAAATAAAATGTAATGCTTTGGTTACAGAGCCACCTGATACTTGTGTTAGTCCTGTATTGTTGGATCCTGTACAGCTCACTGTGTGACCACAGCTCCTAAAGAGGCAGCCAGGGTGAGCAGGGGCAGGGGCAGGGGAGGCCTCCTTTTCTGACAGCAGCACAGATCTTAGGCTAGATTGAGGTGAACTGTTATCTAACTGGGACGGCAGCAGTGACTGCATACGTTCAGGATTGTATTACAGTTTTTCCATTCTCTAGGAGGTGAAGATGCTGTAGTTGCGAATGTAAAGATACTTAACTTCCACCTGGCTTAGAGGAGCCAGGAATTGGTTAATTTGCAGAATATGTACTACTATTCTAAAAATAAATGTTACTTTACAGTCTGGGATCTTCCTTGGCAGTATGAAGCCCTCTGCTCTTTTGGTACAGCTGAAAAGTACATTGGATTGCCCTAAGTAGCCTCTAGTTCCTGCTGGCTTAGAGAATTTGGGCAGCAGTTAGAAGAGATGTACTTGATTGAACTCAAAAGCGGTACCACACCAGGGAACATTGGAATTGCACTTTTAATGCTGTTCTTTAATGCTGTGCCACAGTGTGTAAGATGAACGCTGCTAGAATTGGTGCAGGCCTAATAGCCAAACTGAGGCTGCTGCTGGAATTTACAGTAGCCCCCAAATGAGCTTGTTCGTACACTAGATGATAAATGTTAATTCCTTTTACCGAGGGCTGCTGTTGAGAGGCTCTTTCCTTTGCCATCTACCTGTGCACATAGGATACTGAACATTATGGTCTGTTGCCAAAGACGAAAAGAGCCAAAAGGGAGATCCGGGGTGAAGTGCTCTTCTGCTTTGTAGGAGCCTTTTCCAGTGCTGGGATGGTCAGCTGAAAGACGATGCCTTGTTTTCAATGGGAATCAGATTGGGCTCCACACCAGGGTAGTAGGGCAACCCTTTCCTATGTCCCTGTGCTCGTGCTAGATTCGTGCACAGCCTCAGAGCTGACCTCAGCGAAGTCCTGCATGGAGGTGTAAGACCTCTGCAAGAGCTTTGGGTTTTCCTATATCTAATATTGTGCATGTGTTAAATTAGTAGTACTTTAGCTGTGTAGATAAAAAATACTGAGTAGAGATGGTATGTCCTTACCCATGCAGCCAATAAGGCAGAGAATCAGGGCTTGCGAAGACAAGTTTAGGCTCAGGATGGACTTTTGCGGAATTCATCCTTGGCTTTGGCTGAAAGCATGAGAAATTCCTGCCCAGCCAGCACGGGGCAATCAGAGGCACTCTCCACTTTGTACTTCGTGTTTCCTTCTTTTGAATAGCTTTCGAATCATGATGACTGTGCAGGTGAACAGCTGTCCTGGGAGTTCAGCCATTCAAAGAAGGAGGCTTTTCTGCTGTGTGCGATCACAGCACAAAGACAATTCAATTTCTGTTCCCTTGTTTATTTCCGTGTGCATATAAAAGTGGAAAAGACCCAGACAAATTAGAACGATTCTCTACCAAAAAAAAAAAAAGCTGATTTTATTTCATGGGTAAAGATAAACGTCGTAGCTTGATGGTGTCCTTGCAGAGATTCAGAAATTACCGATGACAGTTTTTTGTTGCTGGGAATGTTTAAATTTGACTTTGTTCTCTTACCTTCAGTATAAAGTATCACAAATAGCGAAGTCTCTTCACTGTTAAGTTGTGTATTTACAAAGGTCTGAATGCACCCAGCAGATGTCTGGCTTTGTGCAGATACTTAACACGTTGGCTTGGCGGTCCAGTGGTCCAGTGATGTACCCTGAAGTACGTACGAAGCACAGCGCTGGGCCGTTTGACCTCTGCAGCACTCTCTGGGTATTTAGGACTGGTTGTGAAAGGGCAGGATTGTTCAGGATGGCAGCTTCTTGTTACTGAAGTTGTTGCTTGTGGGGAGCAAAGCTTGTAAATTTTAGAGATGACGTATGACTGAATAATCATTGGCAGTTGTATCTGCTTTAAAATTTCCACTCTCTTGAGCTGCTGGATGGAGTATGTCCAGTAAAAACAACTTCCCCTTCACAATAACTGCCCACTTCCATTTGCTCATGGAAAGAAGAAATTTTCAGTAGACAGGACTATACATAATGCTGTGTTCATGAACCAGTGTCAAAACCTCATGACTTACTGAGTGTATGAAGCCAGAGCCCAGGCAAGTGATGACTTTTTCAAAGCTGCCAAATCAAAGCAGTGGGGTTGGAGAGTGATGGGTATCAGCATGGGTCAAACTGAAATTGCTTTTATTCATCATTTTCTTTTAAATGAACAAACAAAATAGCTGTGGTCAGTCCAAAACTGAACACAACACATGCAGAAGGTCTTTTTTGTTGTTTTTGGTGGGATTTTTTTTGTTTTTTTTTTTGTTTTAATTTTGCTTTTGGGATTAAATTCCATTTCTAAAGAGTGCTGTTTTGAAATGAAGTTTTTTAAAAATCCCTTTACTTCTGTTTTGGCATTTGTGAAATTAACTGTTAGGGGTTGTGTTTTTTTCTTGTTTCATTTTAGGTTCACGCTTAAAAAAACCCCATACCTGTTTGGTGGATGCCACTGCCCTTGGGCACGTCCAGCTCTGAAGCTGCATCCTTGCAGTGTCACGCAGTGACCCCCTTCCAGCATTTGAATTTGGCCATGTGGGTTACATTTGTATCTTCTTGTGGCAAAGGGAAAACTGGTTCATTGCACGGTGTTGTCTGTAGATAATCAAAATACCGTTTGCAGCAGTGCCAGCCATCGTCTCTGAAAGCACTTAAATCTATTAATGTGTTTACTGTGGTTATTTATGACCTTGCAGCCATCCATTACTCTCTTTTCTTTTTACGCCATCCATCAGACTCGCTTACCTCCCCTTCTTTCATTCCATTGCGAGTCACGGGGCGGGTCTCCCTGTTTCCCCCCTGAGTTTGCTCCCAGTCTGTGTTATACGTGGCATACAGGGTTGCTAATGTATGACTTGAAGTAACTTTTGACACAAATCCATTAAAGAAGGTGTTAACAACACAACCACTCAAGTACATGGCATACCTGATGCCCCCGCTAGGGCAGGAATCAAAACTCCCTGCTGTGCCGTGCTTCACGAATGACACTCACTGTTTCTCTCTGTACTGGTTTTATTTGATTTTTGCAAATGAGAATATGTTCAGTTTGTTGCTGTGTCAATATTAAGTATATATTTATTGTTTTTCAGACATACATACGTATATATAAATGCTATATATATATATATATAAAATGTCAACGCATGGACATATGTACAGTAGATATTTTAAAGAGCTATTTATCAAGAAAAGTAAGTGTTATAAGTAAACAGAGTTTATATTTTATATATTATGTAGATAGCAAAAAAAAAAAAAAAGCCACAAAAAAAGTGTTTAAATTATAGTAGGACTTTTTGGGGTGGGGGAGTGGGGTTGGAGGGACGGTGAGGGCCGGTTCCAGCATTTTAAACAGCCAAACTACTTTGTACGGAAGCTGCCTGCTGTGCCTCTCGGCTGCAATATCTGTTTGTTTCTTCTTCTGGAAGATGATGTGCATTGTTACTTTTACATTGCTTGGGGAATGTAGTTAGTTTATTCTCAGCCAACTGGTATGTGCTGCTTAAATCATGGTTTCCTGTTGTTCTGCATATTTGCATCGATGGAATAAAAGGATCTTAACTGGCAAATAAAGACATAAAAGGATGTGATCCCAGCTGTCTGTCATTTTTTCCCACATATTAAGGGAGTGGGGTAATTGCCCTCACCTTCACCTGTGTTTCCTGGTCAGCCTGTAGGTTCAGCATATGTGAGTAAGACATCCAGGCATTGTGCTTGGGGTGGGGATTCAGGTGGAAGAAGAGAGGGAAGGAAGGTTTAGCACTGGCCTGTCTGAGGTTTTAATGCTGCTGCCAGGCCTGAGCTAATGCCTGCCAAGCCACGTGTCCCAGGGAGACAGCTGGTTTTATTGCCAAAGGGTGCCACCAAAGGCAGCATGGCTGGTAGCAGAGAAAATGAGGACGTAGGATGCCTCTCCTGGGCACAGCCTGGAGACCCCCTCAGGCCCTCCTCCCACTTCCCCACAGGTACCCTGAGATGCCTTTCCTTCCTCATCCTCAGCTCCTTCCAGTGACCTACATCTGCCCAGCCCTCATCACATCCCTTGTAACACATCTGTTACGCCTCATCAAGTGCAAAACAGGAGACAGGACAAGGGGGAATGGTTTTAAACAGACAGGGGAGGTTTAGGTTAGATATTAGGAGGAAGTTTTTCACTCAGAGGGTGGTGAAGCACTGGAACAGGTTGCCCAAGGAGGTTGTGGATGCCCCATCCCTGGAGGCATTCAAGGCCAGGCTGGATGTGGCTCTGGGCAGCCTGGTCTGGTGGTTAGTGACCCTGCACGTAGCAGGGGGGTTGAAACTAGATAATCATTGTGGTCCTTTTCAACCCAAGCCATTATTTGATTCTATGATAAGAAGAAGCAGTGGGAAATCCTAGGCTACGAAAGATTTATTGCTTTTAAGATGTTGCAAAAAGGCCAGAGCATTGTCTGTGCTGCTTTGTCTATCTTGCAGCAAAGCACTCAGGAAGATGGCGGGTTCTGCTCGTGGCAGTACTCACCTATTTCTCAGGCACCAAGAACTTGCAGTGAGGCTGAGGCAGCAGGCTGTGCATGAACGGGAAATCGCAGCCATTGACAATGCACACCTCCCTCTGATCACATGGTGTTGTGAACTGCAGATTTCTGTAATATACAAAAATCTACACAGTGGTTACAGCTTTTACTTCAACACAGAACTGCAGTATAGTACTCATTTCCACTACTACCGCTGCAACTATAGTACTTTACAGATGTATCAGTGTTTATATGCACATAAAGTGCACTTTGATCTGTTTTAATACACATTGTTTTCTTAGACTGAAGAGAAGCATGCAAAGCGAGGGAGAATTGGTGCCCAGGCAAATGCAGCTCAGTCGGGCTTCCAGACCAGCGTCCCAACCGATCAGTTAACCACTGAAATAAAACAAGGTCAAACTTTATGACATATTCTTAACAGTAAAACCAAGACTGCTTCCATTCCAAAGGTGAAGACATAGAAATCTTTGGAAAACAGCACCTAGGGGAACAATTCCTATGAAAGGATGCTTGAGGGATACAGTGGAATTAATATTACTCGGTTCCAGCACACAGTACTTAACTATACAGGTAAGTGCCAATGCAGCAGTGGGTATAAAAATACCACGCTAATGAGGCTATAGAAATGCTAAGGTAAACCTTCTCAAGTGTGGGCTAGTATAGTGAGACACCGAGGTGTAAATTTATGAAGCAAAGTAAGAGTTCTGCTATTAAACGTAGGTAACATGAAAATGGAGGTGAGGGGGGAAACCTCTTGCCATTTTCCATAGCTTTGGAACATGCAAGGCTTCTGTGGTCCCACTGGCTTGTTCTGCTGTTCTCTGGAGCCCCTGCTGATTAGCAGCCATGCAGGAAAAACAATGGAAGGCTTGTAGCCATAAATATTAAACAGAGGTATGTTAAATGCATTGCATTGTTCTCTTTGGGATTGAAGAATTTGCCAGGGAAGGGGCTATTAAAAAGTGCTGCTGTGCCAAAGAGAAGCGGCACCAAATGCCTTCATTACTAATTCCTGTCAGGTAGCTGTGGAGCGCTCTGTAATGCACCGGTGCAATAGCTGCTTTTCAGTGCCAACATGTAGAGGAAAGGACAACGGGGCATCTTCTGTTCAGGTAATATTCTAGAGTGCCTTACAGGCCAGACAGCACAGCCCTGCCTCCTGCAGCCTGGGGAATGGCTGCCACAGCCCAGCAGCACCCAAAGAACCTGCGCCTGTGCTGGCTGCTGCTGCTGCCGTCACACTCGGTGTGGATGGAAGCAATCTCCATCACACAGCCCCTAGAAGAGGCCCTCGGGAGGCTCACTAATACTAGCTATTACTTGTCTCCTGTATACATCACATCTTGTAATACGTTTTCCCCTTGAGAATGCTCCGTCTAGTGAATTCAGCACCACGAGCCTTGGTGTGGCACCCCATCTTTGCCTTAAAATGAACGACTGTGGTCATTTCCTTGCAGCTACAGCCCCGTGAGCAGGGCCTGCAGGATGAGGCTGGGCTGCTGGCAGATGGAGAGCGGCAGCCCTCACTCCTGCCCCCAGCTCTGTTCCTGTCATCTGCGGGCGCTGGCACCAGGGAGCGTGTGTGCAGCCATATGCTTCATGTGGTTTCATTTAGCTGGAAACCAAAAATGCGGCTTTTTGCTGGACTAGTTTTTAGGCAGATCTGCTCCCTCATCTGATACATTGTCGACAGCAATTTATGCCAGATCGCTTTAATAGCAGAATGCAAATAGAAACCAGGTTGCTTGACTGCCAGAAATGTGCTTTTTTCCCCCCAGTGGGTCAAAGATTGAGTGTGCTAACTGTAGAATAATAAACAAGTCCAAAGGAAAAAAAAAGGAATGAATGAAGGACAACAGTTTTAAGCTCTGTATTTCCACAAGAAAGGATGTACATGTAAGCAAACGTTTTGTAGGAGAGTGGAGGCCCCTTCCTCCAGACACTGATGCACAGAAACGCGTGCTGCAGAAGTGGTGTATGCACAGTGTTAGAGAACCTTTCAGAGCCTGCTCCAATCTGTTTTATTAACTCTGCCTTTTGCAGTTAATCACATCTTGCAGACTAAAGGCTTTTGCAGAAATTACCATGTCACATCCAGGCAATGATGACTGCCTCTGAATGCAACCAGCTTTGTTGCTTGCACAAATACGTTTCGCACAGCGCTTCAGCCAAGCCTGAAAAAGCTCAGTCCTACGTTTCAATCCTCAAGCATACAGAGATAGCTGGAAACTGAGCTCGACTTGTAGCACACTGTTTTGTTGGTGGCCTTTTTTTCCACTGCTGTCCCTGCATAGCTAGATTTTATTTTTTTAACTTTTCAGTGGTGCTGCTTCTGTCTATGGTAAAAAAGGACTTACACTTCAAACTGTTACAGACCCTTCAGACCGTGAAGGAAGGTAATCAAAGAGCAGAAGACGGGGCCAAGACAAAAAGCAGATTCACAAGCAATGCAGGGAACAAGAATGTTCCTGGGTGCTAATGACCCATTCTCTATTCTGAAATTCTTAGAAACATTCCAAGCATGATTTTTGACTAAGATCAACTTGTATTCTTCTGTATCCTTCCTGTGGCACAGTCTGAAGTTAGCACACAGCACAAACTAGTTGCCTATAACCACCCCCTTTTGGAGGTGATGAAGTTAATAACAGGGTCATGGACCATCTGCACCAGTTGACATTGGTGCCAAGAGAGTGGTGGTCCCAGGCACTTCATCTGGTGCTGCAGATGTAGTTTAGAGTTGGTAGAATTGGTAGATGTTGGTACTACTAAACTACTGTGTTAAAAAATGAGTCTCTGTCCCAGAGTGAGGCAGTACAGGTATAAACTGTGCTGAGCTGCTTCAGCACAATGCATCTTGATTAAAATGGACTCTCTTACCATGCACTTTTCTGAGCCTTTTGCTTGCAGTTCCAAAACAGCAGAATCAAGTTGCAGTGGGACACCCTGCCCTTCTGGCTTCAGAAACTTCTGGCTAGGAGTAATTTCTGTTAGCGCTACAGGAGGAACAGGGCCTCCGTGGAGAAGGGACTGAGTCACTTGCTGATTAGACAAAGCTATCCACCCACATTTGGCAAATGTCTGTACTGCTTCATGCGTTTGAAGTGCCTTGTAAACATGAACGAGTCCCCACAGAATGAGCTGTGTGATCATCTCAGTTTGGCAGCTGGCAAGGTAGAGGCAGAGGAGAAGTTGGTGAGCTCATTCTCTGATGAATGTTGCTTTTCTCTCAATTAGCTGGTGTTGTTTTCTTCTGAATTAGACGTTCCCTCCCCCAGTAGCTGCACCCATCTATTGAAACATCAAGGTCAGAGGACCCCCCAAATGCTCAAGATTGAAATTCTCATTCTAGACAGGGTACAGCTTTAGGTCTGTATGAAATTCCTGCCTGCTTAGAAATACTCTTGCAAAGAAAAATATTTTTAAAACACATGAAAAAGGCACTTTTGGTAGGATTTACTCCTTTTATGGACTGACTGGTCTGAAATGTACAGCATCAAAAAAAGGTCTTAAAACTGGAGGAACTGAAATTGCAATCTGCAGTTTTGAAACACATACAGTGATCTTTGTTTTTATGGCAGGAGCTCAGTGGCTTTACAAAGGAGACACATACCACTCATTATCTTCACCTTGCCTTTTGGAAAACCAGAGAAAAAATGGTGCACCGTGTTGTTCAAGGCCACACAGAGCACATCCATGACATCCAGATATTAAATCCTGCCGCTTTAATTTCTAGTTCAATTTAAATAGTTCTTAAGCCTAATATAATCTCATTCATTATAATTAATATAATTAGTCATATGTAATTAATGTCTAATAAGCTGCTGCCATTTGTGAATGCCAAATAAGCCAGTGTTGTCGGCACCGCCTAAGTTCAAATTCATCAGTCTAGAAAAGTGCTCGCAACACCAAAGCCAATGCCAACAGCTTTATTTATGTGAATACATTTTGTCTAACCTTATCTACGGAGGGGAAAGTGAGAGACACTGCACACTCCAAGCATTGATTTTAAAACCAAGCTTATAAAATTAGCAGCAATCTATGTGCTCACTGGGAAATCACTGAAATAATCAATTGGCTTGGAACAGTCCAAGTCACTCCACAATTCTGTTGTACATGGCAAGGAAGGGTGTTAGAGGACTGTGTTTGCCTGCACCCTGCAGTTCACACTGCTCAGTTTGGCAAAGATTTCTTGTAAAAAACGAACCTTTACAGAAAATTCCTTTTATTTCCTGATGGCAACTTCTCAGTGCTAACAGCAGCAAATCATCACCTGGAGAGCAGATGGCAATCATCCTACTGCAATTTGGGAATTTACAGGGTAAACTGCTCTGTGTTTTTACAGCTTTCCATTATTCTGTAGGACAACAACCAGGCAGCGGGACATCGGCAGTACTTTTAATGACTATGGGAACATGGACCTAGATGGCCAGTATAGAAAACCACGATCAGGAGAGAGGTAGAGACTACTTTGTCCTATCACAAAACAAACATCGCTCAGACGTTCCCGTTTAGCGGCTTGTCTTCATGCATTAAAACAAGCCTGGAAACCATGACAGATATAATTTAGAGTAATTAATTAGTTGCTGCTCGATCCTTTAAATGAATGCGCTAACAAAGCCCTCTGAGCTCCACCGAGATCAAAAGCCGGCTTGTGCACAAGGCTCGCCCTCCCCCTTGGTAGGCAGTCCTTTTGAAAGGAGGCGATTATGTGACAAATTATTCTTTGGGGGTACAACTGCTGGTTGTGCTGCATGGCTTTGGTGAGATCTGAGCCTTTCACCCCTCATTAGTGATCCAGAGAAGACACTGGTTGAGGTTCTCCCTGTTGAGCCTAGGGCAGATACTTGCAATATGGCAACAGGATTTGTTCCATCTCTAGTCATACACAGTAAAATCAAAAACCCGATCCATATGCATGATCTCTTGATTATGACTCTCAAGGCCTATCATTTGATTTTCAGAACATTTGTCTAAACTGACCAACACTTTTCCCCCCGTCATCTCATTGTCACATCTCAATTAAAGAGCAACAAAGCAGAAGAAAGATTACTTGAGACTATTTATTATCACATGGAGGCCCAAATGTGCCATGCATGCTGGCACTACAAAGCATGTTTTTGGTACTATTTAAAAACTCACAACATTTTCAGACGAAAACATCAATTATGTCCTTTTAACTCAGCTACCAGTCAGACCGGTAGAAGAAGAATCAGGGTGTGCACAGTTGTGTATCTGATGTTAGTGACAAATCCAAGTTATGTCTAGAATCCAGAAGACATCCTAAAAAATCACTAACAGTCTTAAATAAATTCATTTACTACTGGAACAAGCAACTGCATTTTGCTACTTTCTCAGTAATTGTCTTGCCTTATGTGTCTGCAGACAAAAGCATGTCACCTCTGAAATGCTCTCATTCTCTATGAGAAATGGGAAAACGGAGAAGTAGAACATATGTGCACTCAGCTTTCCAAGTTCAGCCACTCATCAAGGTGTTTTCAGTCCCATGGGCCTTTTCCTTGCTGCCATTCGAGGATATGAAATCGTGATTACAGAGTCAGAGTTTGGTCTGCTTGGAGACAGACCTGGTTATTGTGCTGCCATGCTGAAATGAAAGGCTAAACTCCCTTTTGCTGCCAAAGAGTTTTATGATATTTTTATTACCCTAGAGCGCTAATGTTTTTTTCTGTCTCACTTCAACAAGAGATGGGAACATTTATAGGTCTGACGTGCATTCTTCTCTCAGGTAGAATGTAAACAGAAGAATGATGTTGTTTTGGCCAGGAAAAGGGGCCAAACATTTCTTGAGCTGTTGATGTTGAAGATGAAAAAGTTATGTGAATGTGTAAGTAAATTGTCCTTTCCATTAGCACAGTTCTACTACATTAACACAGCCCTACTCACCAACTGTTCTTGCTTCTGAAGAAACAGGAGCATCTTAGAAATCCTATCTTAGAAAAACTGAGATTACAAACTTATAACTCCTTTCTAAAATATTAATCATCTCCTACTTCGATAGGAATAAGAAGTGGTGCTTCAGAAGGCTAAAAGTATACACTGCTTTTCTTATCCAGTGAAGATATTCTCAGGCAAGTGTACTACAAAAAAGAAAAAAGAAAAAGAAAAAGAAAAAAAGAAAAAAAAGGAGTGCATCTTCAATTGGTTCAGAGCAAGTGAAGCCCACCTAAAAGCTGTGTTTATTTTTTTTAGGTAACAACATGCATTGTAACACCATGCAAATGTGGACCTCTGCTGTGTAAAATCAATGTTCCATCACTTTGCATTTTCATTTTCTTCTGATAAATTCACATAACAATGTATGCTTCCAGTGGTTATCTGTAATTCCACTGATAGATCGGTCATACGTGAGAGAACAAAGCCCAGTACACTTCCCAAGAGCTGTAATATTCAGCAGCATACCACTCCCATGTAATTATTCCAGCTTTAATAGCAAAAGCATTGATTTTCAAGAACTGTGGGCACAATACAGTTCATATTTTCAAAGAAAAAAAGCCACAAAAGTATTAGCAATGCCCATTTGTCTTCTCTCTCATGTGACTTTGTATGTCAGTGACTTTGTATGTCAGTGATTAAGTCACTTGTGCAATACAGACACATCACTATAAAATAAACACATTACCACCCAAAGTAACAGATAAAAGTGAGAGATGCAGTATGTTAGCAGGATAATAATTATTCTGGTTTTGCTATCTGCAATAATTCCAAGCCAATTCCAAAACTGTAATGCTTTTATCTTTCATGTGTGCTACCCTTTCTTTTGTTATTGCACTCCAAAAATTCAGCATATATGCTATCACAGTTTGGAGAGATGCCTAGGAAGGTATGATACACTAGTCAACTGATTTTATTCTGAAAAGTCTTCCATTCAGCTGGTTGACACCTGCAGCTGTTTGCGATGAAATTCTGCTTTCATTTACAATGGCAACAAATAGATTCCATTGATAGGAATGAAGATATTTAAAGTCTCTAGCCAAAGGGCAAAAAGGTCATTTATTTGGGTCATGAAAGAGCGGGTCCAGAGGAGGGCCACTAAGATGATCAGAGGCCTGGAGCACCTCTCCTATGAAGAAAGGTTGAGGGAACTGGGCTTGTTTAGCTTGGAGAAGAGAAGGCTCTGGGGAGATCTCATTGTGGCCTTCCAGTACTTGAAGGGAGCGTATAAACAGGAGGGGAAACGGCTGTTTACGAGGGTGGATAGTGACAGGACAAGGGAGAATGGTTTTAAACAGACAGGGGAGGTTTAGGTTAGATATTAGGAGGAAGTTTTTCACTCAGAGGGTGGTGAAGCACTGGAACAGGATGCCCAAGGAGGATGTGGATGCCCCATCCCTGGAGGCATTCAAGGCCAGGCTGGATGTGGCTCTGGGCAGCCTGGTCTAGTGGTTGGTGACCCTGCCTGCGGCAGGGGGGTTGAAACTACATGATCTTTGAGGTCTTTTTCAATCCAGGCCATTCTATTATTCTGTAAGTCACATCATCACCCGTGTGCTTGGCAACACTGATTTACAGCATATAGAGCCATTTAGCCATTTTCAGTGCAGGTGTATGTAGAAGTTACAAAGAAATAAGGCTGTTAAAATAAGAAGGTCCAACCCTTTATAGAGCTGTCTTAAAACAATAATAACAACAAAGCTTAGACATAATTTTTTTCACTGTATCTGTGTCACCACATAATAATAATCATTAGCAATTCATGCTAAGTATGTGGCTTTAATTTCATTTGTGTTTTGAAAGCCTTGGATTAAATTATTTATTTCCTAGCAATCTACACACAGTGACCGGGATGTTGGGTCATGGTTTAGTGGGAAATATTGGTGAGAGATGGACGGCTGGACTGGATGATCTTGGAGCTCTGTTTCCAACCTTGGTGATTCTACGACTGATCATCGGTACCTGCCTCCCATTCCCGTGATACTACTCAGCCTCCAATAGCTCCGAAGAGCCATCTAGCGATGGAAGACAAAAAAGCTCAAACCCACAAAGATGGCACCAGGCTGCCACCTGCTGCTGCGCGAAGAGTACTTCAATGAGCATATCTGCAAAGGCCTTGCGCTGACTTCCTGAGCTGGGCTCAACAAAAGCCCGTCCGTTCTGCAGTATTTAAATGCATCGGTCAAGATACAAGATAAAGAGAGGGACGCCCTGTCCGTCTCAGAACAGGCCACTTCATACTGGGATGGTTCAGCCTGGAGAAGGGGCTCAGGGGAGATCTCATCGCTCCCTACAGCTCCCTGAAAGGAGGTTGTGGCGAGGCGGGGATCGGCATTTTCTCCTAGCTAACAGTGACGAGAGGAATGGCCCCAGGTTACACCAAGGGAGGCTGAGGATGACTATTAGGAAAAAAATTCTTCTCATAAAGAGCTGTGAGGCACTGGAACCGGCTGCCCAGGGGAGCGGTGCAGTCACCACCCCTGGAAGTGCCCAAAAAGCGTATGGGTGGACCACTGAGGAACCACGACGCAGACGCCGGAAGTAGCAGCCCCGCCTACACCCCTGTGAGCTCCAACCCGCTCGTCCCGCACTGCGACCCGTCCCCTCTGAGCAGGCGGTGCCTGCGCATGCGCCGTGAGGAGGCCATCCGGCTGCAGTAGGTGCTGGCGGGTGGGTGTCAGTAGTCGATCCCGCTCGCGTCCCCCTTCCTGAGCCCTTTCCTTTCACCGGGCTCTCGGCCTCAGCTCGGCGGCCAGCCCCCGTCGCCCGGCTTCCGTGAGCCGCGCCTCCTCTTTGCTGGGCCTCCGTGCTCCCCAGCCTGTCCCTGTCTCTATATATGCGGGCACAGGGGCGCGGGGGGACGACAGGCCTTGGCTCTGCACTGCCCGCTGCTTTTTGGTTTCTGGCCGGTCTTGGCTTTGATTCTAAAAAGCACTGAAAGCAGACTTAATTTGAAAAAAAAAACAAAAAAACACGACCCAGTAGGCCTAGTGGATGTACAGACTTAAGTCTGATTATTTGTTGCAAAAACGTGGTCTTTGTTGATGTCTGCAAATGCCTTGTTCTTGTGCGTTTAGGTGTATCAAGGAGTAGATTAGTTTAACTAGAGAAGCTCTTCAAATCATAATTCACCTGCTGCTCCACCAGACTTTCTGCCAACGTTGCTGCCATCACTGTGCTTAAAGGTTAAGGTTCTTTGTAACCCTTTGGATAAAAATTAGAACTTGGTTATATATGCAAGCCTGCAAAGGAGAACTGGGAATTGATATTTAAAAGGTGAAATGCTAGGAAAGACGTGGTATTCACTGCAGCAATTTACCACTGTTTCCAGTGTAGGGATGAGACGGTTATGCCTCTCTAGTACTGGAAGGATAAACTCAAAACAGTGCCTGCGTCTGATAGCAACATGAACATTTAATCCAGATCTGCAGCTTAAGAAGAGAGCTCGGTACGTTGCCTTATTCTTTCCTGTCACCTCTGTGCTACTGAGGCCAACGTCAGTTGGCCCTTGTCTCTGCTTGCCTCATCTAGTGAGTATGGAACCTGATGATTTTGTAACTTCTCTGCATAACAGCTGTATGCAGTTTGGGTTTCTGTACCCTAGATTTTGTAACTCATAAACGGAATTACTGTTTTTCTCCAGAAGGAATCAGTCATGGCTGATGACTCTCAAAGAAACTTCCGCTCGGTCTATTATGAAAAGGTGGGGTTTCGTGGAGTTGAAGAAAAGAAGTCACTGGAAATTTTGTTAAAAGATGACCGATTGGGCAAGTTGATTTTAATGTTTATTACTTTGGTGATTTGGGATCAGGTGGAGGGGAGAGTCATACACGGTGTATTGCTGCTGTGCTTAGTGCACGTTGAAGTTTTACATCCTTCACCAAGGATTCTTTTTTTCCATCCTTTTCCATCCTTCCCCTTTCAGTTCTCAGCACAAGAAGTCCCTTGAGTTTCAAGGATTTGAGAACCTGATTTTTAAAGAGCATCAAACATCTGCATGCTTGGTGTTTTGTTGGTTTTTGTTTGTTTGTTTTATTCTCTCATTCTCTATGCTCAAGAAACTACAAGTATTTTTTTTTATGAAAACAGTTTTCATCTGAAAATATATTGTCTCATGCTGTTAATTCCATCTAACCTCGTAACAGCGATGGTTTTGTTATTGATGCTGGTCTTTGAGGAGTGCTACGTCTTTAATGGAATGGAACAATAGATGTCCCATCAGCAAAGTCCCTAATAGCTTTGAGATAGCAACACAGTTTACAAAATGCTTATAAAAATGGTAGCTTCTTCCTGGTGAGGCCTAGGGTAGCTTTAGTTGTAATGTAAATCAAGTCAGTGCATGTATCTTTTTCAGAGGAAATATTGCTGCAGTTTATTAGGCACATTCTATTCTCAACTGAACAGACGAAAGCATTTGTTAATAATATATGGTGAAAGTGTGGATCTTGATCTGCAACTAAGTATTGGTCATATTTAGGTGAGCAGAGACTCAAAACTGTTAATCTATTAAAACTTTTTTATTTTAAATTTTCATTTCTCTACAGATATTGAGAAGCTTTGCACCTTCAGTCAGAGGTTCCCTCTCCCATCCATGTATCGTATACTGGTGTGGAAGGTTCTTTTAGGTATGAAACGACATCTGAGATTCTCTGTAGAAATGAGTATGTAGAGTGCCCCCCTCCACCCCTAATTAATAGCATGGATTCTGTACTGTTTTCTACTGATACATATGTAGCCTACTTTTATATCCACCGAGGATGCACGGTAGCAATTATAAAACTTAGATATTCCATGTGTACTTTTGCAGAAGTATACATAGGAGAGTGTATTTTAGCCTGTAACGCTACCCAAGTAAATCTATGAGATGGATTTCAAAGGTGGTTTGTAAGTCACTGATACCTGAAAGGGTTTTCAGATCTGTTCCTAAAATAAAAGGCAACTGAGTGAAGTGGTGATTAAGCTTAAAAAGCTGGGCAAGCTATGCAAATGTATGTTTATTTTTTGGAGAAGCTGTGCTCTGTAAGATCTTGGTTTGAAGATTACTTCTGTTTTTGTTTCTGGCTTTAAATGATATTTGCTGTTTACAAAGTTAGGAGGCCAGAGAAAATATATAGCCCAGAAACCATGGAAAAGAACCAACCAAACATGCGTAGATTCTATTCTCCTTGGAGTTTGTTAATCATATGATCAATTGAAAGGCGCTAATGACTTTTCACTAAGTGGTCCAGTGTGTTGGATTTACTGGATTTGAGACCGTGACGCTTGGAGACAGGGCAGGTTGTGGAGGGTCCTGCAGTTCTGACTCACAAAAGGTATCAGGAGAGGTTCCCTTAGAGAACTGAGTGTAAGAAACACTGCCAAATTGAGTGTGAAATAGGGTGCGTGACTGAATCTTTGGAAGAGAAATGTGATCTACTGCACTATTGATGGTTGAGCATCACGCCACTGTTGAAAAGCTTGAGTATGTCGTCTTTTTGTTCTCGGTGTCCACGTGCCTCTACATATGGAGCTGGAAATAATGCATGAGGAAGCTTTATCTGAATTTTAAACAATCTTTTAAAATGGTTTTCTCCTCCCCCCCGCTCCAATTTCCTGCCATTTAAGAATCATGCCTTCATATTAATGATTCACGTAGTACACCTTGATGTTGTCCCAGGTGGCGTGGGGTATGTCAGAGATTTCTCTGTTGACTTCCTGTTCAGGTGTGACTCAGGATGGTGTTGAGGCTGAAATAGTTTCTAGACATGCCAGTGTTAAGATTCTTTTCTGCCTGCCAAAAGGAGTCTTCTCTGTTTAAGAAAAGCAGTTGGCAGTGTATAACATAACACAGATGTTAACTCTGTTTTTGGATCACATGAAGATGTCTTGCTCTGTCCCAGCTTTTGCAGTGCAAATAAGTTTTCAGTTGGGAAATAAAAGATAAGTTACTGTCTGTTGTGCTTGATACTAAACCTCAACCATGTCACGGTTTAACGCTTTGACAGCAGTTCCCCCCCCCTCCCCCTTTAAACGAAATATGAAAGCAGCAGGTAGCCTGCTTTAAGACTGAGTTTTGAAGAATGTTTTGTTCTCATGGGTTTCTACAGGAGGAAGAATTCTGCTCCATTGGTGATATGAAAATGGTGATTTTTTTGCTTTGATGTTTCTAAGATCTTCTTTGTGCTGTAGACTGTGACAGCTTTGTTGTGAGCACTGCAAGATTCAGCCTTGAGTCAGGAGAAGGAAACGATGAAATGCTGAGCATTTCTTCTGGATGTCAGAAACAATTCTGTTTGCCTCTCTACTTGGATATATACATATATATTTTCTCCATCTGGAAAACTGTTTATGTTGTGCTGAGAAAGTCAAAAGCCCTACATCAAAAGGTGTCTGGATGGTATTCTTAAATTCTGATCTGCAGCTGGTTCAACCACGTGGTTGATCTTGCTTCTAGGTGTGATTTTTAGACGGGATTAATTTCTGTAGTACGGTGTGCAAAGGTGTTTCCAGCAGAGATCTAACATCAAATTAAATAATACAACTGTAACGCATAGCATTTTTGCATTAGTTAATTGCATGTATACTTTCTGCCAGGTCCTACATTTCTGTAGGCTGGAGTGTTAGTAGGAATTGAAGTTAGGCAGATCTCTTGGAAGGAGAGCTTTGAGGTTTTTTCTCTTTACGGATGCTTTTTTTTTTTTCTTTCTTTCTTTATTTTTTTTTAGGAATTATTCCTCCTCACCATAAATCTCATGCTTTGGTGATGAACTACCGGAAGGAGCAGTACTGGGACATCCACCATGCTCTTCATGTAATTCGTTTTATCAATGACTCTACCCCACAGGTAGATGTCTTCCTCCGCATACATCAACTGGAATCAGGAAAATTGCCTCGAAACTTGGCTTATCCTTTGGTAAGTTTCCATTCTAATAGTATTTAAGTCACAGAATCATAGCATTGCAAGGTTGGAAAGGACCTACAAGATCATCTAGTCCAACCGTTCACCTATCATTACTACCCTCTAAGCTACTAAACCATAGCTCGCAGCACCTCATTTAAATAATTTGTTTTTAAATTCAGATATTAATAGTCTGTCTTCCTTTTTCTGTTGGTCTGAACTGATCTGGGTCTGCCATATAACTCTCTAGTTTACAGTATGCTCACGTGTGGGTAAACAGGTCTGTATTTCGTGTCTGTAGTGTGATGATAAGAAGTGTGTGGGCTTCATATATAAACCTCTGTAAAAGAAGAGGTGATGAAAGGAACTGTGGACTTTCTTCTGAAGCAGACATTACCTTATATTTTATGTTCACTTTCCATGCTCACTCGAGCCCAGCTTTATTACTCTTCATCTGTAGAATAGGGTATGTCTATAGAATAGATAGTTAGCTCAACTCTATCCTGTGTGGAGTTATACCTGTAACTGTGTTTTAGGCATCGTGATACTTCTTGTACCAAGGATCTTTTCTTCTGGAGAAAATAAGATAGTTCACATACTGCTAGACTTGTATTGTGGGGAATAAGATTCTCATCATCTGGAAAAGTTGCTTATTTATCTCTGGGAAGGTGTTCTATCTCAAACCAAATAAATAAAATGAAGGTAGGGATACAGCTCGTGGCTGCTTTCTCTTCTTCTGTAATTAATATCCATGACAATGGTGTTTGAGGGGCCTCTTTAGCAAGGGAAAGGAACAAAAAATCTGCTGGTCTAAAAATGTGGCGTATAGAAATGGGAATATTGCAGTGCCATCAGGAGATGAATTCTCATTTGAGAATATTTGAGAACTTTGAGTTGATCCAAACTCCTGTTATTTGGTTTGTTTCAAAAGCAAGACAAATCTTACTTGTTCTTCTTTATTAGATATCTGTCACCACAGTGCAGCTGTTTCCCAGAGCTTTATTTATAAATAGCTCAGGACAGCTTAGCTTCCATTCTCTTTTTGCAAAGAGCAGGGAAAAGGAAGGTACGAATAATTTAAGTCGCACAGTCTAATTCTACTGTGTAGTTAGTTCATTTTTCACTTTGTTTTCCAGGAACCAGAAGATGAAGTGTTTCTTGCAATTGCTAAGGCAATGGAGGAAATGGTGGAGGACCCTATAGAGTGCTACTGGCTTGTCAGTTGCTTTGTGAATCAGCTTAACAGCAAGCACAAAGATTCATTACAACAACTAGTAAGGATAAAATACTCTTTTGTGTGTGTGTGTGAGGAAGAGGAAAACTATAAGTTGTGGGAAGCATGCCTTCTGAGAGTTCTGGTAGTCACCATGTATAGAGACAGCTGGAGTGTCAGAGGCCGTACCTGCGGATGCTGTTCTGGCAACAGTTCTTAGAGAAAGGAGCAGTGCTTTTGTTATTGTGATTGTATCATCTATAGGATACTTCATGTGAAGTAACATTAGAAAAGATCGGTTTTATTTGCTACCTTGTAGTTCTCAGTTACATTTTTTTTTAAGCTTAGCTAAGCTTGCATTGTATTTAGAAGAGTTGCATTTCGCAGTCACTTTGGAGTTTTGTTTAAAACAATTACAGATGTAAAAAACTTAAGAACATTTAGATTCAAGTCTGCTGCTTTTTTGGCTTCCTCCTTCGGAGTCAAATACGGCTCATTGGGTGACAATGAGGCAAAGCACAACTGTTTTTCTAGAAACTATGTGCCTCAATTACATAGGCAGTATCCCTAGGTTCTCAGTGTAATATACACTTTGTACCGAGGCTGATGGATAAAGGAGGTGTTTTTTTCTTTGACAGCTATATTAACTCCTTATCTTTTTATGACAAAAAGTGTAAAGGCACTCCAGGATTTACAAAAACATGCATTGTGTTACATTAGGGCTTGAGCAAAGTGATCGGTATTCACATTTTTAAGCCTGTTTGTGTGCTCATCTGTTGCCCCTTCTGTACACGTGGTGCTTTTAAACAACAAATAAATGCCCAGCTTTTTATTTATTGCGCAGGGATTTAGTCTGACAATTGATTTTCTTGTTTTTGGTGCACCGTGTGTAGGTTTTCATGATGTGTACTAAGGCGATTAGCTTCCAGGTGGATGAAACTCAGTGTTACTTGTGAGGACAGCAGTAATTAGTGCAGCGTTAATCTCTGCATCGCCTTAAGCTCTCCAACTGCATTAGGGAAGAGTGCATGTATAGTTTTGAAGTCCTGCTGGTGGTCAGCAATTTAAGGAACCTGGGGCTGTTTATTTAGTGAGTTTATTTAATGAGTAAATTTCAGAAATAAGCAATCCTTGGATTTTGGAACGCCGTGTTTTTAGTTAGAATAATGCAGAATCATTGTTTAAACGCACGTCTCCGTGCTTACAGGATTTTGGAGGTACTTCTTGTTTTACAGTGCTCTGTAGGAACGGACAGCAGGGTACTCTGATGGCAATTATCTAAATTCTTGCACTTCCTTTCCCAGCCAAAAATTCTGGAGCAGTATTTGAACATTGAAGACAGCAGGCTTCTGATGCATCTGAAGGCATGTGCTGCCGTGAGCAAGCTCCCTTACGATCTTTGGTTTAAGAAGTGTTTTGCAGGCTGTTTACCTGAGTCCAGTTTACAGAGGCAAGATGTTTTTTTTTCCTTTCTGTTTGTAATTCCATAGTAATTTTAAATCGTTGTTACCACGTGCATTTTATCTGTTGTGTAATTATGGAGTTAGCTTTATTGCTGACTTGGAAGAGACGCAGTTTTGTTTCATTCTTCTTGATACTGATACAAGATAAGCTGCTTGTGATCACTTCTAGTGTTGAAATTTAACAAGGAAGGAGTTGAATATAGCAATTTATTCTGCTAGGCACTTCTCACCTCCTAGGATTTAAAACTCCTAATCCCCTGATAGTGATAGATAGCTGAAAGGAGTCAGTTCTCAGGCTTTTAAACTGAAATCCTCGCTTAGGGAGCAACGGTAATACTGTATCATTATCAGATGAAATACATTTTGGAAATGTTTATTTGAACAAAAAGATATTAGGGCACGTTTAGCATCACTATGGTTAATGAAATCCTTAGTCTGCAGTTGTTCCAGCATTACCCTGTGTGCGGCGTGCTTGTTGTTACATGGCACGTTCTGCCCACCAAGCACCTGTAAGCAGTCTGTTCTGTGCTGTGGCTCTATAAGATGGAGGTTAAAAACTTTCACTCGTGTTGTAGCTACAGAATCAGAGCACTGGAACTTCTGATGGCACAACAATTCTGTTTACCAACAATTTGTATGACAACATGATAGATGAGCACTTTGCCTTTGCCAGTTTAGGTTTCTAAATTATTCAGTTGTAATCAAAATGGCCATATTTGCTAAGGAAATAACATACTTTGTGGGCAGCGCCTGACAGATGAACTTAATTAATGCTTGGAGATTCACTTTGGATTAGAATCTGAAAGCCCGAATGCTTATCTGAAATGCATCCAAATGGCAGTATTGGAACTGCTGAGAACTGAAAACAGCTCCCCAGCTCTCCTGCAAGTTTTACTTAATTTTTCAAGTGACAGCTGATTTGAGCGTGGTGTTTTATGATT
This sequence comes from Pavo muticus, assembly GCA_016647715.1. Lineage (NCBI taxonomy): Eukaryota > Metazoa > Chordata > Aves > Galliformes > Phasianidae > Pavo > Pavo muticus. The sequence goes on from JACDJE010000017.1 coordinate 734,990, forward strand.
TAATTGAACTTCTGATTTAATGCTGTATTTCTTAGAGAGGTTGCTTGCTTTGTCCAAGTTGTAGCCCTTTCTGCCAGGCAGCAAAACTGGAATTTCATCCTTTTTGTCTAAGATGTACAAGATTTGTGTGTACTGTACAGAAATTGTATCCAGGTGAGATGAAGTGTGCGTAACGCCGGCTGTATTCCTGACAGGTGTTGTCAGTCAGTGTATGTGCTGTTCTAAACCACGCTCCTATGTTTTACCACAGGTAAAAATTGCACATCGATTTATTTTAAGTGGATTTGGAAAACTAATGTAGAGAGCTTTCCTGTAGAAACTTCCTTTGAGCTTATGCAGTGTTTTTGCTCTGCTTGCCCTGATGAAACTGACTCAAGTCACATTTTTGTGACTTGAAAAATAGATACTGTGTAACGGCAGCAAACATTCCATATTCCGAATTAAAAAAGACTTTGCTTAAAGGTATGATAGGAACTCTCATCTGGCCATTGAAGCTCGTTATGCCTGCATTGTGTTTTCATGGCACTCCAGGTTGAAGTGCAAGTTCTTCCAAGGGAAAAGGTCATGCCAAAATTGAGTTGTCTTTTGAAGAAACACACCTGCAGATCCAAGCTTGTAGGTGGGCTGTAGAAGATGTTTTCCAGTTACTATATTCAGAGATTATAGAGAATGGTGTGTGATCTCTGTCTTCTGTGGTTATATTTGAAAGCAGAAACACTTCTCACAAGTACCCGGATGGATTAAAGAAAGGTAATGCTCAGAAAGTCTTTCTGACACGGCTCTTAGATGTGAATAACTGAAAATAGTGCAGGAACATTAAAGCTGCCATCTGACAGATGGTCTCACACCGGTTTTGGATAATCTTTCATCCCGTGTCTGTTGAGTTGGGCCTGAAATAGAGCTGCTGGATGAAGGGTGGTTTCAAATTGTTGCAGGCTGTTTTAGTACTGTGAATCTCTTTCAGTAGTTATAGGGGTTCTGTTGCTAAAGAACGTGCATTCTGTGAAGGCCTGGTCTTCTGGTTTCCTTAAAGCTGTGAGGTGCAGGCCTAGCTCTTGCAGGTGGTAGGAGTGCTTTGTAGCTCTGAGAGAGTCTGTGCACAGTGGAGTGAGTTCCAACACTTAAATTTGGTACAAGGAACAACTATTAAACATTATGGACTGCATCTTGCTGATACATTTATATCTCCTAGAGAAATGACTTCGGAATATTTAGCTGCTTGAGATGTCGTGATTGAGGATTTCATTCTTCTGAATGTTCAGTTACCTGACTATTTGAAGAATCTCATTATTAAGCATGCTAGCAAATGGTTTCCTTTTTTTGCACTAGGAAAAATTCTCACCCTTGCCGTACTACATGGTATAGTTGTCGCAGTTCAGGCTGTTAAAACATGATCTGCTTTTTGCACTTGAGCTTGTAAGCAGTTCCATTTCTAAACAAGGACACGCCGTATTAATACATTTGCTTGCCATCGCTCAGTACAGATTGAGGAGCTGATAAAATGTCTTTTATTGACTGTGACCTGAATAATTCAATACACTTGTCGCTACTCAGAAAAACAATCTGGAAAGGATAATTGAACAAACAGCGTTCTAGCAGATATAAGCAGATAAGGACTACAGTAATGCTTAATGATTCCTTTTTCATTTCTTTTCCTAGGGTGTGGGACAAAGTTATTAGTGGATCCTGCAAAATTCTCGTTTTAGTTGCTTTGGAGATATTGTTAACCTTTAAAATGAAGATAATTGCACTGACCACTGCAGAAAAGATCACCCAGTTCTTGGAAAATGTAAGTTATGCTCTGTGCTGTGCAATTACCTAGCGTGGCCCATAAGAATGTCTTTTGGCCCCGGTCATTTGTTGTTTTAAACATACCATAAGAAGGGATGGGAGGAATAGTTTCTGTCAGGAGGTAAGGCTTTCACGGAATGAAAGGATTGTAGGCTCTGGGTAATGTGTTATTTATGTTTGTGCAGATTTGACAGCATTCCTTGTGATAATAAAGATTTTTTTTCCTGTGAAAATAAGCGTGGATGAAGTTGGGTTAATTTTTCCAGATCCTCTTACCGGGATTAGTGTCTTGCATCCTTTCTGTTCCTTTTCTGAGTGTGAACCTGTAGGCTCAGGGCATGCTTTTTGTTGTTGTAGCGTTGGGATCTTAAACCTAGCCCTGAACCTTCCCTAAGGTGCTTACAGCGAGAGCGGGGCTGGTCTCTTCTCACTGGTGACAGGTGAGAGGATGAGGGGAAATGGCCTCAAGTTGTGCCAGGGTGAGTTTAGGTTGGATATGAGGACAAACTTCTTCACAGAAAGGGTGGTTAAGCACTGGAATAGGCTCCCCAGGGAGGTGGTTGAGTCACCATCCCTGGATGTGTTTAAAAACCGTTTGGGTGTGGTGCTCAGGGACATGATTTAGCAGAGGGTTGTTAAAGTTAGGGTAGTATGGTTAGGTTGTGGTTGGACTTGATGTTCTTGAAGGTCTTTTCCAACCTGAGCAATTCTATGATTCTAAGTGTTGTGTCTAAAACTTGGGGGTGGTATGGTGCTTGTAGGATGTGAAGGATGCTAGGGCAGGGACGTGGGACTGTAGTTTCTCTTTGTATAAAGAGATGAAACTTGAACTGGAGATTTAAAATCTGTATTTAAAATAGAACAGTCCACATCAAATGCATTGACAAGGCATCTTAACTCAATCTTTTGTAGATTCCTCAAGATAACACTGATGCTATTGTCAGCAAGGCTGTAGATCTGTGGCGCACACACTGTGGGACTCCAGCACACTCTGTCTGAGAACTTACCCCACTTACAACAGCTTGGAAAAAAAAAAGGCATTTAAAAAGTTTCTTCTTACTGTTCTTCCCTCTTTGTGGAATAATGCTCTTCGTTTCCTCTCCAATGCAAAGATGCTATTAAAGCATTTCATGGCGTAGCGATCAATGTGTAAATATTTTTCAATAAATATGGATGGAGTGAAAATACCGAGTGGTGATACGATTATGCCTGGAGCGTTTTAATCCAGCCAGCTACAGTATTCTGATTGCACAGACTGTTCTAAGGCTTATGGGGAAGTAAATCTAACTCCTGGGGAAGTAAATCTAACTCCTGGAGCAAGGTAAGTAGGCTGACTTGTACAAAATACTTCTGTATGCCAGCTTATACTCGATAGAACTAGTTACTACTTAGAGGTGTTTTTAAGGTGAGCTTGTAGTATCTTTTATTTTACTGGAACTCATTGGTGAACAAGACACATCCTTTGCTGGAAATTTAAAAGTACTCTATCAATACCACAGATTTTCAGGTAAATGCAAAAGAGGCATCACAAATTTGAGACAGAGAAAGACATCACAATGTCCAGGGGAGACGTATTGTTCTGGAATATCTTAAAAGTGCTTTCTTCCTGTCTGCTGGTGAGCTACAGTCTATGGCTGTACCTTGTTTGTTTGTGCTCTGTGAAAAATGCTCTGGAAAGGTGCTCAGTGGTTTGGCCAAATTAAATATTACTCTGCAAATAATGGAGAGAGAGCTTTTCTTTCTCTTAAGTTTGCAGTCAATACTGCAATCTTAGGGCTTGACAAAGGAGGAGGCATCTTTGGAGGGTCTAGATATTTGGACAGTAGATGTACTAAAGAATTATTATTTGAAAGGAAAGCATTGCTATGTGTAAAGCAGGAGCTTTGGCCACCTGCTAGCTTCCTCATTTTATAATGGCAAAATGATGTGGCCAGCAAGTCCACGTCTCATTGAGGTTCATGATTGGAAATGTTCCTAAGGGAGGTTGTGTCTGGGATGGGAGCTGTCCTGTTCAGCTTCTTTATCAGTGATGTAGAAGTGATGGAGTGCTTAATTCCATTTAACATTTGTAGATGAAACCAGACTGAGTGTGTGTTGATTATCAGATGATACAGCAATGGCAGGACTGTAGATGTAAGCTGAAATGAAAGGGTTTTCAGATGAGCTGTAGGGAAAAGATTTTTCCCCCAAGAGAACAGTCAAGAAGTAGATATAGCTCATAGGAACTGTACAGTTTTCATCTTTAGGAGATTTCCAAGTTCCAACTGGTCACATTCCTGAGCAACCTGGTCTTATCCCTTAGCTGGCCTTGCTTTGAGCAGCAGGTTGGACAAGAGACATGCTGAGGTCCTTTCCAGCCTGATTTACCCTGTGATCTGTCCTATACTGAAGTGTAACTTTAGGCAAGTATGGAAGAAATCAGCGAAAGGAGTAATTATAATTGAGAATTACAGGCAAGTAATAAAAAATACCACTGTGCATGACTCAGGGACTACATAGATATTTGGTATTTACTGCATTTATTTGTTGTAGCTTGAATTTGTTGTAGTTTTATGCTTGTTTGGTTTAGTTTTCAAAATAAGTTTGAATAATGTAATTTATGATGCAGGTAAAAGCAGAGAGTGATTGACCACAGATACAGGTTGCTGGAGAACTAATCCTATAGAAGTGTAAAATTACATTTCTACACCCCATATAGACCACAGAATCCTATATAGGAATGCAATGCTTAGTTATTTGACTCAGAGGTGCTTACTATGCCAAGTACGTTTGCCTCTTCTCAAAGGGTGTATTTAGCTTGCACTCAGGGCAGACTTCAAATGCTTTAGACATTTAAATCTGTTTTATACTAGAGGGCATTACTGGGTGGGGAAGAAAAGAGAATAGAAATAACAATGCTCTAGTTAAACTCTGGCCTCTCTGTTCAAACCTTCTAAGCATAGTAGCCATTATGAAAATAAAAAGGTGTCCTGAAGTAATAATCTGGAACTTACAGTAATGTTGCTATTGTGCTTTGGATCACTGACCCAAAACAGCATAATAAATAGCTTCTTGTGAGAGCTAGAAAGGACTTGTAGTCAATGCTTGCCCATGCTTACTGGCATTACACTAGTTAAGGACTTGAATCTGAAAGGTATTGGCCTACATCCAGAAAAGTACTTAAATGTGTTCAGCTTCAGTGAAGCCTGTGAGACCTGGTCTGGATTTCAGTGAGACTGTCTGTATGCTTGTTTTAGCATTAAGCACACACTCAAGTAGGCAGGTAAACCAGGCCCAGAGCATCCAGCTCTCTGAGCCCTACTGGGTCAGTTCATGTGTTAAATCTCTATGGTAAAAATAAATAAAAACACAGCAGCACACCCCTGGATTTCTGTCCATATGCTTCAGCTGCACATACCAGTGAGGAGTCCCACCATCCATACCAATGCAACAGCCTTCCTTTGTTAGGCTAGTTAACACACCGTCATGCTTTTCAAAGTACACATTTAGGATCAGTTCTTTACACCTGATACAGGGAGGATAGCTGTCCCCAGTCAACCCCCAGTTCTCCCATGGTGTGCCCTCTGCAGCACAGGTGGCAGTATCCTAGCCCTTCTTGCTGCTGGAGGTGTGTTGGCCCTCACACAATCATGAGGCTTGAGCATAAAAACAAGCTACAGGCTGAGAGAATGCCATGCAGTGACCATGTAAGGAGTCCTTTTTTCTTCTTGGGAGCCAACCATTGCCATAAGCTTTTCCAGGGTAGGCAAGCAAGCAGCTTCAAGTCTGATGATGGTTGCAGACGAAGCGGCCCACAGAGTAGTTCTTCTCCTTCCCTGTCCTCGTATGGTGCTTGCAGACTGAAAGGAGTGTTTGGTATAAGGAAGTGCTTTAGTGCCATAGGTGCAGGTCTGCTGGAGACTTCACCCAGGCCCATGGTTCCCTGGACACCATCTCAGGGCTCTCTCAGGTTGACGACAGAGGCTTGTCAGGGTGAGGGGTACCTGAAGACGAACTAATGGATGCCCCACCAGCTGGACTTGAACACGTATGGCAAATCCACATGCCCAAAAAGTCTTACACATAAATGCTGCGTCTTGGCACGATTCCCACCAGGGGTATTTTCTGTAATTGAAGCTTGAGCCAGCAGGTCTGATGATGCTGCAGTACCCATCACATGTACATACAATTTTCTTTTATATTTTTAAATATTCACCTACTCTTTTTTTTTTTTTTTTTTTTTTTTTTT
>JACDJE010000017.1:748959-830576 GCA_016647715.1 Pavo muticus
TTTTTTTTTTTTTTTTTTTTGTAGAAAGGCAGTTCATAAGATTTACATTGTACATAACAGGGAAGTGAATAATACCAGCACTTATGGTTCCTTTTTGTTATGTTTTGAAGACAGCATAGTAGTCAGGTAGAATTTAACTGCTACGGTCTGTGAAACCTAAAATGCAAGGGAGGGGAAAAAAAAAAAAAAGAGAGAAATAGTAAGATAATATTTTTACATACATGGTAAACATTAAAAAAAAAAAAAGAGAGACCTAATTGCTACAAATTAGTGACAAAATTATGCAGCTGGATTCCTGCAGTACTGACATCACCATGCTGGCACTGGGGAATCACAACAGACATGGAAACTTCCTTGGTTCTCACCAGACTTGCAGTTCACAGGCATTAGCAGTCAGCACTCAGATCTATCAGAAGCTTCTCTGTGTTTCCGGTAGTTCTGAAGAGAGGAGCAGGACTGAAAAGACCACCCTTTCTGCAAAAGCTCAGCAGCAGGAGGCCTGTATTATCAGCTGTGCAAATGCGTTTTTTTAAGGTTTGATTTTTTGAATGTGAGATTTTTTTGAACTAATTAATCTGTCCCACTAGGAAAGCAGCACTGACACTCTCAGCCCAGCTCATGCCACTGCTTAATGACATGAATAGGTCATTACCTTGCTAATGATTTTATAATGGTGATTTATCTAAGTTTATTTAAGGGAATTACTCTCCTTTGTTTCAGCCTGCTCCCTTCAAGTGCGTATTTCCTGAGGCCGTTTGCCAAACCGGCAAGTCCTGCTGAACTTCAGACCCTTGTGCCAATTTCCATTGCATTAACTAGCTGTGAGTTTGTCTGACCCAGGCCTGAAAGGGTCAAAGCCGCGTGGTAGCTGTCAAACACAAATGAGCATAACTCAAAGGGTGACCACTCACCCCAGCAATGGAAAAGAAGCAAAATACTGCTCTGAAACCTGCAAAAGCCAAGCAGGTAGAGAGGCTTCCTGGAAAACTAAACTAGCCTCTAGTTTTGTGGGATGCTAAAATGCCGCAAGGAAGTCACTGGAGCTCAACCGCTTAAATGGGCTCAGTGAGCTAAGTGTCCCTCAAAGCTTCAGTCATTGGAGCTGACAGACCTGGCCAGACCTCATGGCTCAAAGGCAGCTGCTTGTTTGTCTTTACCAGCACTTCATCATTACAAAGCCCAGTGCATCATTGCGGCATGCGATAGGAAATGCAAGGTGTACTGTTACAGCAAGGGATACATGCATAATAAATGTGGTGAATTTTAATAAATAATTTATACACCAAAAAATCCCCTAGGACAAAAAATATTTTGCCTTAAGCTTTTCTGTATTTCTCTTAAAAGCGTTAACTGCATTTTTTATGACCACCACCCATCTGATGAATGCATCAGTGTGCAATCAGCACTGTCTGGGCTGAAATCGGGACACGGGGAGGGTGCAGTGCAGTGCTGACTCAAGTGATGGCAAATAATGGTGTGCATTCTGATACACTGGCTAAACATGGTCCTGTGAATGGCAAAAACTACTCAGCTGTGTTTTCTGTTTTGATAAAGGAACTTGAGAATAAGCGTCAAGATTGAAAAAAACATCAATTTTTTGGTATATTTGTGACTCCCTTCTCAGTCAACTTAAATACATCAGAACTGCAGATTTTCAAACGGAATGTACAGAGTTGCAATCACACATTCAGCTCAAACAAAAATCTGATCACATCTCTTTTCCAGATCTCTATAAGCCCTCTCTTACCAGAGAAATAGCCCTCGCTTCTCAACCACAACTTATTCATGTCATTGCTCTTTGGCACTATGTACAATTGTAACTATTCCCCTTCTGCACGGCCGATGCAAGATGCCATACTGACAGTACTGAGAGATTTGCACTCATTCATCCCTTTCTATGTACTTAACCTATGAGAGTTCCCTCTCCTTCTGCTCTTCAATGCTATTTACTCTTGAAAGCAGCAGAACTGACACCAGAGCACGATGATTTAAAACAAAAGGTTACACAGCGAATGGCGTGTGCCTGCATACAGCCATGTAATAGGGCAGCACAAGTTCATTAGTGTGTTTCTTTGACAGCCTGTAATTCTAAGTGGGGTCACGAGTTCATAGGGTGCTTGAGAAATGATTGCTGTTTTTCATTTTTTGGAAAACAACAGTATTCATTGCTATCCTTAAAATAATGAACTTACCTTGTTAGATGCCTACTTAATTCATGAACTTCCATTTCAGAGCTTTTAAATTCATTAAGCTCTTTACGAATGGCTGCCTGCAAAGGACAAATAAACTCATAAACGTATAAATGACAGAGATCAAAACAAGTTCACTTTGTTCTCAAAACAATACATTAGAAGTGAAGCAAATAACATTACTAGAGAGAAAAAACAACAACATGTGAAAAGGAAAAGAGATAAATGTTTAAATTGCATAAAGGGAAGAAATAAACGCTTCAGTGGGATGGATCAATTTGAAAATGCAGAAAATGCTGATACAAAAGCCAATATGGATTTATTATGTAAACTCTTTCATATACAAAATCCAAATTAGCATAAGTACGAGACAAAAATCACGCACCACAGCTTCTCAAACCCTGTGCTCTGTTTCAGAGCTGGACTGTGAGTAAATTTGGTGTTGGTAGATCTCACCAGAATTACATCTGAGATGTCTCTCCCCTTTATGCAGTCCTAAATTCCCTCTGGTGAAGCCACCTAACCTGGCTGAACTTACTCAAGAGAGAAAGGGGCTGGCCTGGCTCCCTGCCCTTCTCTCTGCCTCAGGCCATGCCCCTCTGCTCTCACCCTCTGTTCTCACCCAGTTGTTTCACCTGCCAAACCCATCCAAACTAACCCTAAGTGGTTGGATCAACTTCAGCAGGAGAACCTGTTACCTTCAGCTTCTGTAGTTCGTCCACAGGGGAAAAGAAAACGATGGGAAGGGGAATACAAAAGAAGAAAAAGAAAGGTTGACTTCGAGGGACTCAGCTTCTTGGTGGAGAAGGCTCTCAGCAAAAACAGCTCTAGCCCCACACTGCAGGCTTCTGATAGTGCTGTGATATTTGTAGCATACAAGTGGGCCTCTTCATGAGCATACAGAACAGACGTGCCAGGTGCCAGTGTGGCCAAGCGTTCTCATGAGCCTGAGGCGTGTGCCACTGCTGGGAGCATCAGTGGCTGGAAATGGCCACTCCAGTACAGGTAATTGTGGCTGTCAAGAATGTTTTCTTGATTAATTAAGTCTAAACCAGGATGAAGAGCTCAAGCCCAAAACAGGGCTTCCACAGCAGCCACTGATCTGGTCACCAATGACCTTTGCCTGGACAAGGCCTACGTGACAGATCTCGTGAGTATGATCTACAGAAAAAGCCTCTTGTGCTCTTCCTACACAGTTTTGTTTTGTTTTTTTATTTATTAACTTCACAAATGTTTGTCAGGCTCTGCCTCTGTCTGCCAGGGTAGAGAGATGATTATGCAGCAACTCAAGGGTCTACCTTTAGCAGATCCATTTGCTGCTCACGTGACTGTGAAGGAGGTCACATGGGCTGCTACCTTCCACTGCGTTTGAAATCTATCACCTCCTGCATCTCTCAGCTGCTAGGGAGGTGCAGAAGTGCCCTTCTTCCTCCAGTAGTCAGACTTGGCAAAGATGAAGCCAGGCTGAACGCAGCCCCCCATGACCAGAACGCAGAGGAAGACTTACTGAGAAACTGAAAAGCCCATTACTAAAATCTACTTTTGCAATAAATTATGTCTGTGCTGACCAATGGAGGCAGTCATTGAATCAGAACTTTTGGTAGAAAATAATCTGTTACAGGATGTCGTAGCTTTGTCAGGTTCTGTGGCGTTGGTTCCAATTTGGCTATATTTTTTCCCCCACAACAGAGGATAGCAGTAGGGAAAAGAAGGTGATCTGAATGGCAGAAATTAGAACACTTCGCAGATAACCCAAACATGAAGAACATATATGTTTTTTTCATTATGCCAGAAGGGGCATTGATATTGGAAGGACAAGTATTTTTTTCTTCTGCTTTGCTGAAAAAAAAGTCCATTTACAGAATATGAGTCCTCTGATTTGCCTATTAACCTTGCACATGTGTTATAAAGAAGGAAAGGTGACCTCAAAGTACTTCTCTTTCATACTGAACTCTTTACCAGGCTAGGTTTCATAGAGATATTTGATGTTTTTTTCGCAGACATGGGGTGAGAAAAGACCTCTCTGGACACCTCATCTTCTTTTCCCTGTTGAGGTATTTCCACACCTTCCATCCCGCACAGTGATCTCTCAAAGACAGAAGAACTGATTGGAAATTTATTCCTTCCCTCACCTACTGGGAGAAGGTAACTCCCAATAGATAGATAGGACAAGACTTTAGTCAACTGATTTAGCCAATGCAGTAATGTAAAATAGGAAAAGCAAATTTAATGCCCTATATTATGGTCTGGGGACAGTCCAGAGAAAGAGTCTTTGTTCAGATCAGTTTATACTACATGAAAGTTACTGAAAGCTAAGCTGAAAAGGGCCTCTATTGAGGAGAAAACTAGTGGTTACAAAACTTCACAATTAAACAAGTTAAATAAGTAAAACTGTCTGCCCTTTCTTCTATGAAGCAAACCAAGAGCACCACAGGTGATTGTTACAGCCAGAATTCCAGCTCCTTTAAACACTGGATATCATGGTCTGGTCTCCATCACTGCATCAGGCCCTCAGCAAAGACGTATGCAGGGCTTAAATCCAGGTACTTGAATGTCTTCAAAATTACAAGGGCACCATAGAGTGAATTTAAGGCACAGCAGTCACCTACCAGGCTCAGAGTCCTCTACTCTTACAACTGCCATAAAGCATTTAAATTCTTCTTCACCACTTAGACCCTCAGGATGTGACTTTTACCATTTGATAGTGATTTAACCTCTCTGCCACCAGAGATGCTGCTTCATGAAGACAGAACCGGTGTTCAGAGGACAGTGCACTTACTACCAAATATGCAGCTGTATTTCATCTGCAAGGCTCATGAGGCCTCTGCTCAGTGTTTACAGTACTGTGTGGGAGGGGGCAGGTATCCTGAGGAATCACACCTGTCTCAACCCCTACAGAAAAGTAACCTGGCCTTGGTGGGATGGAGGTGCTTTTGCCAATTTTACTTGCAGGCATTCTTGCAGTCAGGCTTGCTCAGTTCTGGCAGGTACTGCTTTGTTAGGTCTGTCTTGTGGAAAATTGCTTGTGGGCACTCTTAGTTGACAGAATTATGTGGCAAGCCCCAGATCAATGAACAAATAACACAAGGCTATCATCAAGGCTTTTTCCTCAAAGGATCTTACTCTTTTTAAATGATGTAATGCTGCTATGTTTCCACACACACAGGAGCCTTCTTGCCAAAGGTGTATAACTCAAACCACAAACCTGGTGAACTGGGAAGAGAGCTCAGATGGTTTCTCCTTGGCTGTGGGACCTGAGGGGTGCTGTTGACCATGACATGCTCTAGCTGTTCAGGTCATGGCTCTCCCCAGGTCACTCCACTTACTTTGTCAGCAGCCGTGAGTCGTGTCCAGGGTTTGTCCGCCCTCCTGTCATAGTCCTGCGCATCGGCCACTTCCACATAGTCGCTGAAGCGGATGAGGATCTTCCTCTCACGCAGCTCCTCAACTGTAGGCCTTTGACTCAGCTGCAAAGTTGAAGTAGTAGTGGAAAAAGACATCAGAACTTCACTTCTTCCCTGCAGAGTGCTGCCTGGGAATCAGTTTTACTACAACCACCATTGTGATAATAAGAGAGTTCAAACATTGCCAGTAGTATTGTTTTTAATCAGACCTTCGCAGACCTGCTACCTGGGAGACAGATAACCTGTTGTTTGCTGCAGCACCTTGTTTGTCATCCCACTTTGCTGCTGGAGCAGAATGCTGTTGTTTGGGAAGCAGCTGCGCAGGAGCCCCTGATCCCTTGCTGAGGCTGAAACACCTCTGGCAGACACTGGATGTAATGCAACAAAGACAGCTGGTGCAGCAGTGCCTAAGGAGGAGATGAAGACTCCCATACGCACCCTTGCCTTGAGCTGCTGTGAGTGCTTTAGCGCTGCCTGGGAAGGGCTACGCACAGGAACAGGGTTGATCTTGTCCCAAGTTAGTTGCAAAAGGTGACAAACAACTTTCCTTACCATTCTGACATTCTGCAGACCTGCCCTTACCTCCAGACATGGCAGGCAGGATGAGGACTACTGCTCACTGAATGTTTCACTGAGTGCTGCAGCTCAATTTTAGGCCACAGAATATTTGACTTTAACAGCTTACACCGCATACTACAAGCCAAATAAAAAATTGCAAGGGTGGATTGTATCATGTCAAGAAGGCCTCTTCACTATTCCAAAGCCACTTCTTTCAAACTTCTCAGCAGAGAGAGCAGCCAGAGTCACAAGTCTTCTATGGATAGTCCATGTATCATACGGCCACTTACATGGCCAAGGATAGGTATTGGCTTTTTGGGATCAGTTCTCCTTGGATGCACAGCTTGCTGGTTAATGTCAAGCGGGATTATATGACTGTTTCTGAAGAAGATGCAACAGATGCATGCACACAGATGTGCATTAGCTGCTAATCCTACATTAGTGAAACAACTGTAATAATGATGTTATCAGGAAAAATAATCATAAACTGCTAACATTTAGCTAGACAGTATCTCATTTCTAGTGAGTAGTAATAGCATAAGTGTGCTTTGCAATACTTCGCTCTTGTGACCGGTGAAAAGTTAAGTACTTCATAAAATGCTTGAGACTCTTTTCTGCAAAGGAGTTTAGGCTCCCGGATCCTGATGTGCAATTCCACCTACCTCCCAAATAAAGCATCTCAGTTCCTTTCACTTCATCTCCCAGGGAGAATTAACATTCAAACCAGAGAGGATGCTGAGCGGAGGATGAAAAAACCTATGAGATCACAGGAAAGAAGCCCACATCTCTCCAGCATCCAGTTGCTGGGGTAGGATTGCTCCCCCACCCCATCCCACCTGCACTTAAATCCCTGTGTGACTGTCCTTGGATCATCCCGGGAGGATGCTTGCCTCTCTCTTCTCTTTTATAAGGAAGCGTTGCTACTGGAGGTGACAGTGGTGCTGCTCTGTTGACACAGCCAGTCCTCAGCACTCATAAAGTGGGTTCAGATATCACCAAGCACACACCTCTACTGCCATATCATGCCTTTGTCTAGTGCAGCAGCCATCAAGTTGCAATTCAGTGGTTCATGTATTGTCTCTCAAGTCATTTTAGGTAAATCACACTTAACGGGAAAAGAAATTCCTTACTGCATTAAAAAAGGCCAACTTAAAAATTCCTGAATGCTGTAATTATCTTTAAACTAAACAGTTTCCTCACACTCCTTTTCTTCTAGGGGAAGCATGAAGTTTCATAGGAGGAGCTGCTCTGCCTATGAGGACAGTCAGTACTTAAAAACTTCCTCTTATTTCTTCCAAAAGCCTTCCAAGAAAAGCCCCATTTTAGACACCTGTGCTCAGGCCAGCCAACAAGCACAGTCACACTGAGGACAGCAAGGAGCACACTATAATGTGATGGAAAATACAGCGAAGTAGCACAATGCTAGGCTGCAGCAAACAAGGACAAGCCCAAATGCAGCAGTCACAGAGGCAGAAACAAAGGAAGAAAACCTCCTTACCCATTGAAGGCCTCCAGTAGACAGTGATCTCCAGTAAGATATTCTTGTCTCCACTGCCAACCCATAAATGAGGTCTGGGAAGGGGTGGATCCTGGCTCCACCCCTTCCAGTCACTCAGGTGCATTGCTTGCACCTGCGCTCCCCTGGGTTGGCCCTGCCTTCCCAACAGGTGCTCAATCACTGCTTCAAGCCGTGACTTAGCATTTCCAATCTACACACACCTTTCCCAGTTCACATTCCATATTTCGGTGACTGCTTTTTTACATGCAAAATGAACACACAGCAGGCAGAACTTCTTTTACACAACATGAAAAACCTATCTCTAAGCTAGACTGCTATGTCAGAAGAGCCAGAAAGCAAAATAAGATAGATAGAAATGTGCATACATTTAAAAATGTATTTTTTCACTCTTCAAGACAGCAGAATTGCTTCTGCAACCTGCAGCCCTGATACCTACACCTAACTAATCTGCAAGCTAAATACACTCTACAAGACCATCCTTGGAGTATAACCACAGTTATGCTCTCAGAGAGGCTTCTCTCTGTCCTACAACTCATCTGGAATGTGATTCCAAATCACTAGTTTTTCTAGCAGTCCTGCTGCTGGGAGCTGGCAGCTTTGTTAGCACTGATGCACTGCTAATGAGATAGCATAGCAGAATTTTTCTTTCAGTTTTTTTTTTTTTTTTTTTTTAAACTATGCCTGGACAGTGGGGATAGAGAAGGTCTTTATGGTGAAATAACATGACTACAGCCAAATACTGCAAAGATAAGGGTGTGAGACTCCATCTTTACTTCTATCATCTGCTTTTTTTTTTTACACGGCAGCTTGAATTAAGGGTGAATCACCAATATTATCTGTATGATTCTCAGCTTTTAACATTTCAGGACACAGCACAGATGATACTTTGACTATTTTTTCAAAGAAAATGTTTTATGACAAGGAGTATGGCGACATCAGCAAAAAATGAAATCTATCAGCTTAACTCTGCTTACTAAATGGCTCCAAGGGAAACAGGAACTCCTATAAGCCTTGCAAGTTGGAAGAGGCCTTCCAGAAAACGACTGGCTCTATTTCACAGCTTCTGTCAACTTTTACCAGCTGACTCCCACGTCTGTATCCATCTTAGACATGAACAAGTTTTACAGAGGAGAGGGCAGATGACTGCTGATCCACTGCACCATGCTATGCCAAGCTGATGTCTGGTTGGTGTCAAGAATGCCACAGCATCACAAACCCATTATGAAACTTTGGTGTTAATGTGCTTTTTTCATTCTTAGGTGGCACCTGAACGTAACACAGACTAAAAGCTGGTTGTGTTCTTCCTCTAAAATCATAGGACTACTACTGCACATTGTTTTTAGATGCCCTGACTTTTTGCTTCGGAAACATACAACCACTGCAATAACACTGCAGTGCCAGGTATTGTACACTCCACTATAGTCGTGGTTTGTGTCCCCATCCCTACCAAACAGCTGGGACAAGTGAAGTTCAGAGACAGAGCAACCAGCTCAGGGTGACCCAGGACCCCGTGGCAGAGCTCTGAGCTGCCATGAGATGCGCTGCTCCTGTGCCAGTGCTCTGGCTGAAAAACTGTCCTTAAATCCAACAGCTAATGTACAGCCATAAATCTACATATATTTACATACATAAACACACACACAAGAATATTCAATATATTAAGCCAAAGCACAGATCTGATCATAATAGATGGAGAGAAAAGGACAATTATTTTAAGATAACAATAAAAGCTTCATTATTTGTACTGTTAACAAACTGCCCTGCCTCTTTCTCTCATGCCATTACAGAGGCTTCTCATAACTGCTAAGCTCTTTCCATACGTCTGCATTATACAGAGCTCCCTTAAATCTTAAGAGCAGCAGTAGCTGGCAGACAGCTTTGCAGTACACTCTGTAAGTGTCCATTCAGTGTCAGTTTGTGACAAGGGCACAGCTCACTTGAGATCTCACCTTGGCATTTATTTTAATGACCTGTGAGTTACGGTCTCTTGGGTCAAAATTACTTAATGCTACACAATCCTTCATGGACCACATCTGAAAATGAGCTCTGCTTCTTCTAACAGATAGGAAGAACTAAGAATGTTTGAAAGTTACAGGTAAAGGACACATTCAAGGACACGATGCAATTGCTTACAGCAAGAGGTGCTGCTCCAAGCAGGGGAAAATGGGTCTCACTCTCTGTGCTCACCCCATAGCTCCCTACAAGTTCAGCCAGGTCTTAGGGACACTGAGACATCTGGGAACTTTTCAGGGGTACCAGAAGGAGGTATTTAAGGCAGATGTTTTCTTAAAAAGATGGCATGAGGACTGGCATTTTTTAAAAGTATGACAAAGGGTGTTGTTTTTTTTTTTTCTTACCAGTGCTAAAATTAGAGGGATGTCCATGTGTGTCTTGTCTGGGTGTACCACCTAGGCATATACATTCCTATTCATCTATTTGTGAAGATTTGTGAGTTGAGGGAGAATGTCAATTCAATGGCAAGTCACCACATTATTTTAGTGTGAATGTGAACAGCAACTGTTGTCATGAGAGGCCAAGTTTTCCTCTGGATGTTCTGGATCACTAGAGATAAATATGGGCACATTACAAGCTTTGATAGTAAGCTAATTTTCGAGGAATGTTTTAACTCAAACCCCTGTGTTCTCAGCATGGGATATGAAGCAAACTAAAGCACTGTCACCAGGTAAAGTGGAAGGAAAACCAATCATGTCAGTCCGGTCTTGGGATTTAGTCAAATGTGAAATGCTGAGTTTGCTCCACTTCAGACACAATGAAGCTTGTTACCTTGTCTCTTCATTGCTTGCTTTGTTACCTCATTAAAATGTTAAGATTGTTATTTATGGAAGAAACCAAAGTGAAAAATGACAGACTCTAACTAGCAGCGCTAACAACCTCCTCACCTCTTTGCTCCCCACCTCTTGTGCTAAGACATAGGAGCAGGATGTGACTGAAATGCCCCAAAGCTCTTTTCCCTCCCTGACTATAAATGCTGTTTATCCAAATTAGCAGCTAACCTTTACTGCTTTCTGACCTTTTTTCCTCCTTCCTCTCACCTCCCTCTGCTTTGCCACACAACTCATTATTTCAAACACCCCGTGCTAATGCAGGTGAGGGGAGGTCCACTATAGAAAATACTTATCAGCAAGACACTTCCTGAGGAGGCTCCAGGTTGCTCTCCCGTGAATAGAGGCTTTAAGTTGTACTGGAGCGGGAATTTAACAGGAACAAAGACTTCAGACTGTTGCATGGATTTTAAGAAACAGCCACATCTCTTCACTTTGGTTGTTTCTACTGCTAAGAGATTTTTAGTCTTGTAGCCAGACCTCAGTGAAAGACTACTGACAGTGGGGGGACAGGAAGCAGTGAACAGCTCTGGGGAACAGGGAGAATAACGCTATTTGAGAGAAGGCAGGAAAAGCAGAGCTTTACTCCTCTTTACAAGCAAATCTGTAATATCTTCTGTTCATTCAGGCTAAAACTCCATCTCTGTGGAAAACCTCAGGGGGAGTTCAGGCTCATGTTAATTGCCTTGGTGCTACACCAAATTCTCTACAGTTAGGAGAGGATAAATTCTTAGTTGTAGTTTCTGGAGGCCCAGATTTCCTTGTAAAAGGAAATTGGATGCAACACTTCTCCCAGAGGATCTCTGCACATTCACACTCCCAGAATGGGCTTGTTAGGTCTGCAACCAGAACTCAGAGAAATCCCCACCTATTCATGCTCAATTCAAACAGTAGAAGTCCAGGTGCCCAAAGCTGCCAGTGGGACTCCACGGGAGAGAGCACGAGGCAGGACAGATGTGTAGAACCCATCCCTGGGCACTCAGGTGGGAGGCAAATATCTCGCCCTCCTCTGGCAGGAGGGAAAAAAGTTACTGAGAAACTGCCCCAAGCACTATCTGCCAACTTTCTACTCTCTGAATGGCAGCTATTTCCTATCCCCAGTTAGTTAATTTGGAGTTAGAAGAGTATGAGAGCATGAAAAGTGCTTAAAGGTGCAGCTTGCTATAGGCTACCCAACTTCTTAAAGTTTTTTTAGAAATTGCCTGTCCATATGATGAATTCAAGGGGATATTTATTACTGCCTTTAATAAGACATCTAGACCTAGTAAGGTAATTTTAGTTATTACAGAATGTCATGTTACAACTCATCATCATCATACTGTAACAAAGTGTGATTGCTGAAGGAATTTTAGGAGCAGCTTTCTAATGGATGAGGAAATGGGTTGTACCCTTGGAGCTGGAATCACGCCATCGGAAATTGGGAACAGTAACAATTTCTACAGTGCAAAGTCAGAAGTCTTTTCAGTGGCTTCTGCAGAACCCCTTCTCATTACAACCAGACATGGATACAAGAAGGCAACATGGCATACTTTCCTTACATTGAATTCACCCTGTGGCCATGTCTGCATGAGAACTCAGTGCAAATAGAGAGGTCTGCTGGGCAACGCTCTCGACGTGCTCAATTACATTTCTGCTTGATCTGAGGTTTAAAATCCTTTGGTAATAAGACTTCAGTACAAATTGACAGAAGGAGCCTGCCACTCTGCTGCAAACACGACGTATCTGGGACATGTTCATGAAAGACAGAGCTGGGGAATAACAATTTCTGCAGGATTCACTAGGCACTTGGCATTTCTAGTTGTCATCTAGCCATTAGCACACTTCATTCAATTCTTTCCTCCAGACATTACTGAGCCTCTGTGAAGGTACATTTGGCAGGTGAGAATGAAATTCCTCGTTAGACCAAGCCTGTGGTTCGAATCATTGAATCACTAAGTTTGGAAAAGACTGCTAAGATCATCTAGTCCAAGGAACAATTTACAACTGTTTAACAAGCAGGCAAAATCAAACAATACAAGTTATGTTGCTACCAACCTCACAAACAAGCTGAGGGCAAAAGAAAATATTTGGTAAAAAAAAGGCTAAACGCAGCATAGCATGGAATGTCGGTACAAACATTGAACTGCCAAGGACCTGGACTGGCTTGTTCCTGCTTAAAAGTGCAAACAAGCCAAAGGGAAAAAAAACCTTACAGAAATCTGCTGAGATTTCAGGGAGTAGTCATGCTGTAGACTGGACATTTTTGTTTAGGTTGTAGCTGTGGCCTCTGTCTCTAATAGACAATTCATTTGCTGTGTACCTTTCCTAGAAAGGAGCAGAGGATGGGAACTGTATGGAGATAGTGCAGGATGCTTTAGCAAGCCCCCACTTCTAAGGCAGCACATTAGCTATGGGTAGCTTTGCTTTTTATCCTCTACAGGTGTTCCTCAGATGGCATAAAGCTTTGGACTGGATTCCTGTACATTTTACTCTTCAATGAACAGGGAAATTGACATACTGGTAAAACAGCACTTCTAGCCTTTGCACTGAGCTTAAGTCCTACAAAATCTCTGCAATGCAGTTAGGTTCCATTCCTTCAGACAGTGCTATAAGGGGATGTAAGAGCATCCCTGCCATTGCTGGCAGGAATTAGAGTCTTTAAAATAATATTATAGCTCTCTGCGCCACATTCTTTGTTCCTGCAAACAAAGGCAGTATCACCCAGTTGGTGTCAGAGAACTCTGCTGATTTAATTGAGTTGAGAATAAAGTCTGAGATTTTTAAGCATGAAAGAAAACAATCCAGCTCTCTGAATGTAAGCTTTGCATATATATTCACAGTCCTTTCTGTGTCATTATTTGCACCATAAAAGCTTGCAGTCACATATAGCCAAAAAGACTAAGCCACCTAAAGGCATATAGAAGAATGGTGCTGCTCCATAAGCTTGTGAGTTTTTAGAGGACTTTCTCCTGCTCTGTAGGTGGGAAATAGAAGCGAGTGGTGAAATAAAGTTTACCTGCAATAACAAGACAGACTGTTGGCTATGTATACTGGGGCATCTGTAGACATTTACACCAGCCGAGAAATCTGAACATGTGTATCTGAAATTACTGTTCTTCAGTTTTAAGAGCAAATGACTTTCAAATGGGAGGAAAACCAAAACCAAACTATCCTGTTTACTTCGTCCTTCTCTGCTGATACAAGATTGCACGATTGTTTTCTGCACTATACACCATTTTCCACGTGCTTGTCTCTATTTAGTTGGAGTGCCTCAAGTGATAATCCCCCCTTCTAGAAAAAGTTTATTTCCTAGTTTACTGCATCTTAAGGTGGAATTTTCAAATGCAATCAACACTGTTTTAACTTTGCTCTCTCCTTGTAATAGCTTTGTAAGCCATTCCATTTATAGAGAGCAGAGTTAGAGTTAGACTAATGCTAGGCTGTGCATCCTGCATAGTCCAAAGCTCCTTCTGTTATAAAGTCTAGATCTTCCTTTGGCCAATTTCAGAATGTTACTGTTAATAGCCTGCACAGCACTTCCCTTCCCTGTCCATGGACTTAAACTCTGTAGCAGAGGTGATGTCTTTTTTTAAAGACTTCTTTCAAGACTGGTTTCTCATACCCTACTTTTGAAAATAGCGCTGTGGAAAAGCAAAAATACGAACAGTTGTGCAGTAGGAAGTTATGGTAATGCCATAATAGGATCAAAGCTGCTCCTCACCTTACGTGTTAATCTTCTCTTTATCTCTCGTTTTTCTTCCTGTTCCTCTTGCTCGTTCCGGGCTGTAAGAGATATACAAGAATCTCAAGCTGCAGACTTATCAAATATGCACAGCATGCAACAAATAACCCTGTCCATCAGTATATTAATGTTTCAGGACCTCTCTGATACACAGCATGCCCCTCTGGGACTGGTGAACCTGCCTGACTCATAGCTTCTTTGCTTCTTCACACACTTCATAAACATCTACACAACCTACCTTTCCTTGTGCTGGCATTCTTCATGTGTGCCACTCTGTCAAAGGGCCAGGCGATGAGCCATTATCTCGCTGCCCACGGGCCTGGTGGCCGTGAGGGGTTCAGCTGTGATATGGTTTGATTCCGAGAGGTCAACAGTTGGAAAATAAACATGCGAATATATATTTTTTCCTCTTTGGAATGGGAATGGATAGAAAACTGGGATGTTAGGCAATATCTGCAATTTCATATGACCTGAGCAGAGTGAAGAGAGAGTCTCCTTCCCTCCTTCATGAGCCTTCACAGCATTGTACTGGAGTGTAAAAAACACATCCCAGGGAATCCACTTTCAACATTAAGCCAAAAAATCACATGCTACAAATTCTCACCAGGGTAAGCTTCATCCATTACCACTCAAGAGGGCAGTAAGATTTGACTACACTTTTTTTTTTCCATTTAGGAACAGGCTATCATGCATGTCTTGGCACTGAACTTTACTGAAAGTCAATAAAATCACAGGTTTCTGTGTACTCCACTACTCAGTCAGTTAGGATCTGTTTTTACTGCTTCGTTGATACCTGAATTGCTCCTTACTAAAATCAAGCCCAAAGGAAAGAAAATGCAACTCAGCTACAAGTACCCTGTGCCCCTTGTGTGATTTGGTTTTCACTCAGACAGAACTAACTCAGGCACCAATAACTCTGCAGGGAAGATACAGGCATCCAAGGCCACGTTGGGGTAGGAGGCTTGAGCTAAATCACTTAAATTTGGTCTAAAATAAATCCAAGGGGAGCAGGCACCTCTGGCATAGTGGTAGTAACAAAATAGAATATAAGGTTCAAGAGACTGTGCGGGCAAAGTCACACAACAAGCAAGAAGAAGGGCTGGGCTGGGCACCAGTGTTTTTGCTGCTCAGGGCAAAAGAGACACTCCAATGTGATTGCTCACTGACTTCATCAGGACTGGGAATTCTCCACCAAAGTGGACAAAGAGCTCACCAATGGTTTGTACGACGGTTTATAACACGCCCTTTTACCTTTAAATGTCATTTTCCCCAAAATACCACTAGCATTATCTGGAGGAAGGAAGCTGATATTGGAGCAGAAAGATCAGAAGACACCATGGGATTACAAATAGGTTTTTAAATGGTAACTAGAATACCTATATTGTTACATATACTTTTATATTTCAATGGTTTCTCTTCCTGCTGGGCTGGATTCTGGTCTAGCAATTGCTCTTCCAGCAGTTTTGTTCTTCCCGTTGTGTCTCAAATTTGGAGAAGCCAGGACTGCAAATAGCCACTCACAGAAGCAGAGCCACTAATAAATCCTTTAAGATTAAGCCAGAGAGAACACTAAATGGAGTCCACATGGTGCCTGGGCAGAACTGAAAGTATATGAAGAGTTATGTATAAACTGAGTCAAAGTGGCTCACTTTTGTACTCCGCATACAATGCCTTTCTTTTCTCCTCATTTCTCAGCCCATTTACCCACCTTCAGAGACAGCCAGGCAGGCTGAAAACCTTAGGCAGGTACAAGCTGGGAATTAGGAATACATTCTCCTCTGAAAACAGAAAGTACTATTTCTTTAATTTCAATTAAACAGTGCTGATCTACAGAACTGTTGCTTTATTTTATATATTCAGGAGATGCTCTGTTTCTTTAGGGTTTAATGGGTCACAGTTTTCAGACCTAATTTCTGTGCTAGTGTGAAATGTCCCCTGGCACATTCTGAGACCATCAGACCCCATCTACCCAAGTTTTTGTGAGGAATTTATACAAGCCTGATGTGCCAGACTGACAAGTGAAGTATTTGGATGTGGTGCTCAGGGACGTGATTTAGCAGAGGGTTGTAAGAGTTAGGGTAGTATGGTTAGGTTGTGGTTGGACTTGAAGATCTTTAAGGTCTTTTCCAACCTGAGGGATTCTATGATTTTGATTCTATGATTTGCATCCATCACAGAAGTTGTACTGGGGAATCTAGGCATCCTTCCTTGTAAACTAACATGGCCTGCAAATATTAATTGCAAAAAGAGTAGTTTAGTCTTCACACTAACCCTACAGGTCTGTACTTCTCTGCACTGTGTGCCTTTGATTTCATTAAGAGTCACTGCATTGGGTACTCGTCAGTGAAGGAACTGTCAAGCAAGTGTCCCCCTGTTCTCAGTTTCTTTGCTGTGGCTGCTGTAATCTTACTGCTGCTACAAGCAAGTAATGGACTGTTGTAATTTAATGAAGACAAAACTTTCATAAGCATCCCTGCAGCATGGAGCTAGGAAGGGATCACTTCACTTACAGGGAATGGATGCACATCTGCATTTTGCCTCATTTCTTCCCATCAGAACTGGCAATAATGCAGTTACACATCACAGGAACATAACGATACTCACTAAGACAACTGCATCAAGGAAATGTCGGCTTCAACTGCAGAGGAAATCTTATTTACTTCACCTGGGAGAATGCTGGGGTTTCTTCTCAGTGTGTACTGTGATCTGGGCTTTTGCAAGCAACTTGAGCTGTTTTACACAGAGACTTTAAAGTCTTAATTATTGCATCCTATGCTTCTTTCTCCATAGGCTCCACTGTATCTATCAAAATTCTCAGAAATCTAGGGAAAGGACATAAAGTAATTCTGTACTGAACAGACACTATATTTACTTGTTTAAGAGTGGAATATTATTTTTATGTATTTTTAAAATCGTGTAACTATTTTTAAATGTTTGTTCCTTGTCCTGTTGTGCTTCACCAAAAATTATGATGCGTTGGGAATACCACCTTAGCTTTTCCGTGACTATGATCTTGTTTGTCTACCAGAACAGACATGGTTTTGGGCAGATGTGTGCTTAGGAATCAAGATAAAAAATTCAGCTTAGGAAATAAAGCATAGTTCTGGATTTGTGTCATTTAGGAGCCTTTACTAAATTCAGAAGGAACTGATGAGGCTCAGAGGATAATTCCCCTGAAAAACAAAACAACTCAAGTCTCTTCGTGGGAGAGATTAGGACCCCAGCTTCGGTCATGTCACTTCTCTGCTTCAAACACTTCATCCAGAGCTGCTGCCTGAGACCCCCCTACCTTCCCACAGCCCCTGGCAGCCACTCTCACCAGTGCCAGGGCGGTGTTTACTGGTCACATACCAGTGCCAGGTGCTGCATGGCACGCGCTGCTTCATGCTGGTGGCCAGAGCCAGGATGACAACACAAGCTGCTGAGAGAATTGGCCTCTGTCCCTATTAGCCTGAGCTCATTGTTGGTCATGTTGCAGGTTTCCCCTCCTCCAGCTGTCCTGATAGCCTGCGCCCCAAGGCAATCACAGAGGGATGTGCCACCAGTTCCCCAGTTTCTGCCCCCTTGAAGACTGAATTCCCCCAGCCGCTGGCACAGGAGCTAGGGATGAATAGTAGGAGCATGGCGATCACAGGGGGGACTGACCCCAAAGAAATGGCTTCCCTGGCAGCCTTGGGCTTGCCTCACTGCCTTTGCTGTCCAGTCTTTGCTCCTCTTTGCACTGATAGTGATGTCTCTGTCTTTCTTTGTCTGCCATGCATGACAACACGAATAGATGAGTAACATGTTAGGAGTTTGATTCTGAAGTATTTAATCAACCATTTCTGCTAATTTCCAGAGAATTTGTCTTTTGCTACCACACTTTTACGATTCTGTACAAGTCTGTTGTTTGAACAACAGAAGATATACAATGGATCCACCTATGATGCTCTTTTATGAATTTTTAGGAATACTCTTTTCTGTGTTCATTTTTAAAATTTCCCTGGAATGAAGGGTTTACTAACTTAAAAAAGGAAGAAGTTGTTTATTCTGTTCCCTATTTCCAAAGTAACAACAATAATGAGACGAACAGCTTCGTGTTCCTGTTAAAAATCAAACACTTCAATGTGAGTAATGAAACTGTCATTTTTTTTTCCTGTTCATTCACAAGATTACAAGGTTCATGCAAGACTCAGTCCTGCTTCTCTTGGAACTGGTGACAATGTATCTAGTAACTTAACTTAGCACAGGCTCTCCAAATGGTAGTCTGTCTCTTTAAAATATACTTTAATGATGTGAGGATCTATCGGTAAGTTTTCGGCTGATTTAAAGGAAGAGTTTAGGGGGAACGTTTCACTGGAATTATCCCAAGTAACAGAGGATTCTTTTTTGCATTAAATAAAGGCTCTACCTAAGTCTAGATTGCTGTGAAGGTTTTTAGCAAAACTCATCAAGCCATGCTCTAATGGCTTTACCAGCTTATAATGGGATGCTCATATCCGTGTGAGAGCAGCACAGAAAGGCTTTTCAGAAAGATCCTCTGTTGGGAACACGACTTGCAAAAAAGATTCAGTGTTGTTTTTTTTTCTTTCCCAGGGGCTGTTCATTCATGTGAATTTACTGACTACAGTTTTAATGAATTAATTCTGCAGCTCTAAATGTTGCTGCAGACTTGCACACTTACTTGCATTTATGATGCACTTTGTTGTTATTCGTGATGCACATATGGAATAGCCAATGTTTTATAAAAAGAACCCACACAATATAAATCTAAACTAATGCAAACTAGACGGCTTCAGATTAAATGTCAGTAGTATCAGGACTTACGTTTCAGAATGTTCCTCTGCTCCAATTCTTCAGCTGTTGGCCTCTGGCTCAGCCGTCTGCGAAAAAAGTCCAAGATCAGTTTCTGGACCATATCACATCCTCCTCAGCTCACCGTCTTTGAGAGTTATTTTGAGGCGTGAAAGGCAGAGCAGAAAGCGCCAACACTGCTCCATTATGCACTTGGTGTGCCTGGACCATGCGTGACACAGACCATGCTTCACTTTCGCAGTTTCCTCTGTGTTCAGCCCATGAAAGACGAACTATGTTATGTCATCTTAGGCACAGCACTCCCACCCCTACCCCAGGCAGAGCTGCTGGGAGTTAAGCTACACAGATGTCTTCACTTAATTTCCTTCCTCCCATGCCTGCTTCCTGACTCGCACAAGCATTTCTAGCTGAGACCCTGCTAACTCTCTCCCTGCCCTCTTGTGAGCCTCCAGGCTTGTTCAAACAGCATCTGAACACACAGGCAGCCTGCAGAAAAAACAAGGGACAGTTTGGCAGTGCTGAGGGCCGAACAATAGTGGCACTCCTCCTCCACAGCTCCCCTCCCCTCCTCCTCTGGTGGCTTGTATTAAACCTTACAGTGAAGATCAGCATGACTTGCTTGTCAACCTGTAGTATAGATTCACAACAAATGCAATCTAATTACAAATGGGGGCCCTGAGTGCAGAAACAATCTGAATATTCAGAATACAAAGCAAAGCAGAGAAGCACAAAGGGATCTTAGGGAAAACAAAGACAACCACTGCGATGACATCAGAAGTCAACACTGTTGGGCCTGCTCCTGCTCTCACCAGGCTCAATGGGGGTTTTGTCAGTGCTGCCAGTGACAGGACACCAACTTCTCATCCCTCAGGTGTGGTCATTCAGGGAGGTACTCAACAGAGGCCGTCTCCAGAGCCAGGGGATCATGTCTGCACCAGTTAGTTCAATACCCCTGCTTTGGCCAGCAACCTCCGGTCTGCCCTCACATGGTACACAGGGCTGAAGTGCATGGGATGGGTAGGAGCCTCACCTTCTGTATGAAGGCAGAAGTTTGGGCACCTGATTTTACACAGCCTGAAGATTTCTGCTATCAGAGATGATACCAGCTGTACTGCCTTTGGGGCCATTTTCCACCAACAAGACAGAACATGGCCCTATTCCAGTGCAGAATTTGGAGTGACTGGCTTTGCCTCTTTGCCATGGCAGATCAATCATCTACCTCACTGCAAAAGCGTCGATAGTGACAGAAACTCCACCATAATTCAGAAGTAAAGAACATCTACCAAGTACACTGAAGATGAAAGTGCTGTTCGAATGCTTGCTATTACCATCTTTAAGATACAGTAGCTGTTGCCAATGGAATACTTCACCTCAGTATTAAGAAGAAATCAAAACTACTTTATTTCAATCAGCAGTTGAGAATCAAAGAGAAAAAGCAGCCAAGTTTAGCTCCACTAAGAGTATCTGCAGGAACTGAGTTATATGAAGTTTTTAATCCACTACACTGTAATGTTTCTCAAGAGGAAGCATTGGATGAACATTCAGGACAGACTCAACCTACCCAGTGTACAGCGCTTCTATAGAAAGAAACATCACACAACAAGTGTAAGGAGAAGTCAGTCTGAAAAGAAGGCTTCCAAAAAACTCCTCCTCTTCCAGAAGAAAACGAAGATTAAAAGACTCAGCTAACAGTTTTGTCAAGAACAGTTCGCACTGGACCATTTCAAACAAAAGGCAGAGGTTTTGTCTATCTACATGAATGATTTACATAAAAGAGCAAGTCTTCCATGTATTTACTTCTCAGTATCTGCCATAAAGTAGATGAATTTAAACAAAATTTTTACTTCACTGTGTCACTGCTTCTACACTGAGGTGAGGGATTTCCTCCAAGTGTTCCCTACACATGTATCCCCATCTCCTGTGCAACTCAGAGACCTACACACTGTACAATTCTTCCCTAAGATGCGAGGTAGGGCGTCTAGTGAAAACCAGCCAGAAACACCCGTGTTCCCAATCAAGAATCAAAGTATTTTATGGATCCCATAAAACACCTTTTTCAGGCTGCAATGTGCTCCTGCCTCAATGATGACCAGTGTTCTAAAGGGATGAAGTTACACGGCAGAAAAAGCCATGGTATTTTTGATAGATACAGTCTAGAGATCTAGAGCTGTTCATATTCATAGGTTGTGGGTAGTTTCTGGACTCTTAGATATGCAAGAACTTATAAGTAGCAAAACTTAAGCAGTAGGAATAAAATTACCTTGTGGCTTAATGTAATCATGGCTAGTCTTTACAGTGGAAGCAGTGAAGAGTGAGGATGGTAATGAACAGCTCTGATAGTACCTGGCCTCCAAGAATGGTGTCTGCTCTTGATTTTCATGGACTGCTGCTACACTCCCATTTTCAACTCATTTTGGGTTGACTGGGCCTGCTCCCTCATTGCTCGTTTCTCTGATGAGCAAATCAGTGAAACCAGGCCCTTCCCCAGTCCTTCTCATCCAGGCTCTCACAATTATTATTTTTCTTGTTCTCCTGCCCTTTTCATTTCATTTCTTCTTTTGCTTCCACAGTGACTTCAATCCCCAAACTATCTTTGAACTCTACAAACTCCATTAACTCCTCAGAAAAGCTATCATTTAGTTTTTACTTCTTTTCTCTTAACTTTTGGGTTTGCCATATGTTGGGCAGCTGTTAACGTTTTTGAACATCTCAGTACTAGGTACTATCCTGTAAATAAATAAATGCTAGCAGTTCTTGCTTTGTTATTGTGGCTGCAAAGATACATTTTTCTTCCACACCTAGTTTCCGTGTACCATCTCCAGTTGTGATCTTAGCAAACAGTAGATGTGATAACTCCACTCTTTGTCTTTCCTTCCTGTGTTGAGCAGAATACAAATATTAACGAAGCCCATCTAGATCGCAGAGGCTGATTTCAGAGGTTTGATTGCTGGATTGCTGCTGTGCCTTCTTTCATTTAACATCACAGGGGCTGCATGAGGCAGTCAAGAGGCCAGAGGTCAGAAAACAAGTGTCTAATTAGCAGCACAATCAGAACAAACAGGAGAAAAAGGAGGTGAGAAATGATGTGGTGGCAGACCTCCTGCAACAGCAAATAAAGCAACTGCTTCTGAAAACTATCAGAATCAAGTGAGATGCAAGTTATTGATCGAAATGGGAACTCTGTTTTGTGGAGCTGCAGGAGTGTAGATATCCGACCAAAGAAAAGACAGGCCTTAGAAAGCACCAGCCTTTCAACAGTTCTTTCTGTATTTGAAGACCTCTATGTAAACATGCTTAACCATGTATGAATGTCATCTTTTTTATTTTGCAATAAACATTGGGCATTCAAGACGATACGGAGGCATGCCTCTTGTAATTTGTGCTCTGCAATGTGTTGTCTGTTTTACACTTCACACGTTTTTGTGGTATTGTTAATAGTGGTTTTATAAATACACTGGTAAAGATTTCCCTACAAAAAAAAAAATCAAACCTTCTTGAGATTTCTGTTGACATAAAGAAAGCCTTGTTAAAATTTCACTGAAAATATAATATTCAAATGAGGTTGTCAGTGAAAATTAAAAGTGCTCAGATTTATAAAAATAAACGACGGCAAATCAATTTTCTGAATTAATTCCCTACAGGATCAAAACACACCACAGTCCTTGTGCTAGCACTATGCAGTCCTCATTTCTTATTAAGAACTTTGCACGGTGTTTTTATTTCATTTTCTTTTTTTTTTTTTCTGCTTTGTTGAACTTGTTCTGGTCAGGGCTGAGCACGTCATGGTGGATAACCAAGAGTTTGGGAGCAGGAGGAACAATCACTTGCAAAGTATACTGCCCTCAATTTAAAGTATTGGCTGGTGGGGATGCAGTCTCTTCAGGGAGTAGGAAGGAGGAAAGACAGCATTTTCACTGATGGATGCTACTGCTTGGAGGCTGCACAGTCAACTCAAGACTTGAATGAGAAGTTCCTGCTTAATGCGAGAATGTGCAATAAAAGGAAATACTGGTTGTACACCTGCCCAGGCAACACCACTTAATTTAAGAGTCCACACAGGGATGCTTAGCCTGCTCTGCAGTGTAGTCATGCCCAGAGGGCTCTCAGGACAGTGTCCACCTATCTGCAGAGATGACAGCCCTTTCGTCTGGTAACACTTCTGAAGCAAGGCACTCCTGACTGCCTAGGCTGTCCCCTGACTAAGAGTCGCGGATTTTATCTCCTCAGTCTCTTGCAGTGCTGTGCACGAGTTCAGAGAAAGACTTGGTTAATGTCATTCATGTATGGTGCTGGATTGGAGGTTTTTAGACAAGTAGAATTCCTCTTTGTCTCTTCTCAGAGGGTGAGAACATGTAAGAGCTTACAGCAGGGTCATCTGTAAGTATAAGAACCGGATCCAGAACATAGCTTGCTGGAAAATGACACCTCATTTACTTGCCAGGCTTCTTAATTCCAAGAGTTTGCAGATACAAGAAGCAGAACCCCGCAGCTCTCCAGTGCTTGAATGGTGACATTTGGTGGGCATGACCCTGGAGCAGCAAACAAGTCACAGGTGGTCACAACAGGGCATGCAGAAGTATGGTGAGGTGCCCACACCACCACCAACACATTCTGGAGCTCATACATGCTCGCAATCTGCTCCTCTGGTATAAGTCACCAAGACATAAAGTAACTTCTGAGTACAGGGGTCATATCTTCTGGAGTAACTCTTAAATTAATTCTCCAGAAGCAAATCTTTTTACTTAAGTGCATCTGGGTTCATACCACCCTAGAGATTGCTCTAACAGAGGAGCTGGGCACATGAGAAGGCAGCTGCTACAAAGAACTACTTGTCGCACAGCTCTTTAGTTGGCATAAATGAGCAAGACTGAAGCCAGCAGAACTGCACTGATTTAAATCAGCTATATAATTCAACATGAGGAAAATTCAATGGCACTAAAGAGTCTTACTATTGCTTAATTTAGCTTGCCTTTCTCAATAATAGTGCTGATAGCAAAGCAATATTGATGAAGGATAACTTACTAGGGGCTCTTTGTACTCCCATGACAAATGCAGAAAATTGGAAGATGAAAATGGATGAGAAGAAAAGCTTTTATTTGCTTGTGACAGTTAACTGTTAGCAAAGGGCAAGAAAAAAAAAATGACCTCCTTTCCTTATGCCACTGCACAATGAGCAAAAAATATCTGTAAGCTCAGCAGCTCACCTTCTCTGAATTGTCAACCCAGATACTGTCAGCCAGACTTAAGAGTCTACAGAAAACTATCTTTCTCCTAACAGGATTTATAAAATGGGATTAACACAGTTTTATCAATCAGTGAATAAGCTGAAGGGATATTAAATAGAAAATCCCTACGCAAAGAGAAAAATGTAAGACTTCTACACCATTACGATTTCTGTAATAGACTCCATTAGGATGCTGGCTAATTTGTAGGATACATTATCTCCTCCTTTAAGCTCTCCTCCTCGTGTGACAAAGTCTCTTGGTATCTGTCATGATAACACTCTTTATAACTGTTTTTCTTGAAAAATTAAGGCAATAAAACCATAACGAGCGTTTGCCACGACTCAGTTACCATGTAATGACTACTCCTCACTTCCCTGTTGATTTTAAGCATTCAGCCCCTTGGAGACTGTAGTGCTCCTGCAGCTAAAAAGAGGCCTGTGGTAAGAGCAGTCCACAGGGGGCAGAGAGTCCTGGTCACCCCTAGATGGAGCATCACTGAGAGAGTCTCAATGAGAACTACTTAGGAAATTTTGGCAGGACGTGCTTGCTTACAGCAAAAAAAAATTAACAACTGCAAAATAACCGTTGGAGATCTAAGTACTTCCTGATGCTGCCTTCACATCTCAGTTTGTTCCCTGGGCTGTACGACCTGGTCCAGAATAGCTGGAGCAGTCCCATGTCCTGAAGGATAGCAGTGGCACTTCAGCGTAGCACCTCTTCCAAGCACACCGCACGAAATACCAAGTGGTCCAGCACATGAAACAACAGAATGACAACTCCTATAACATGTTTGCAGACATGCATCTAGAAGGGCTCTGCAGGAAAATAACATTTTCAGCAAAAAATGTTTCAGAATTTAATTCAGGCTCTAAGCAGTCTACTTCTGCTCCTCAAATCATGCTTACTCCAGACTTCATTTTGTGTTGAGAAACACAATCAGTATAAACTTTAAAGCTCTACCTAGTCTAGATTGCTGTGAAGACTCTAAGGAAAATTTATCAGCAATTTTTCTGCTCGCTCAAGCATCCGAATAGTGGAAAATAAAACCAAGTGGGCACTTTGTCTAAAACTTTTTTTCATTCTTTAGCCCTTGTGAATCCATTCTAGACTCATTGCTCAATGTACTCTTTTCTGTCCAAGCTGATTGAGGAATTGATTTATTTTGGTTTTGATTTACTCCTGGGAAGTTAAAAGCTCTCCACAAAACAATAGGCTGCCCACATTAGATCAGATTAGGTCTCCTGGGGAAAGAGAATTGTGTTCAAAATGTAGATTTCAACAATTCACTGGGCCTACATTAAGTTAAAATCTTGTCTATCATATACAGAACACATTTCCATAAAATATCTAAATAAAGCAGAATCATCTCAGTCTGTGCACTCCGCATTTTGTTAAGAAATTAAAAAGAATGACTAGATAGTCCCATAGCTCTGAGCAGAAACAGAGTTATACACCTAATAATGATACATCTAAGACAACAATCTTTTGTAAGATCACAGGAGGAGCTTCCAGAGAATCTCCCTTTACAAAAGGGACTGCAGTATCACAATGCAGAGACCTGCATTTTGCCAAGGAATTGATTATCAGTTTCTTATTGTTTTCTCAAGATAAAGCCACATATTTCCAAAAATTCAGACTTCAGCTCCTTTTTCAGTAATACTAACTGCAAAACACCTACTGATACCTTGAACACTGCAAGAGCACACAAGATTGTCTCACAATTTGAGCTCTAAAATGGAGCTTTCTCTGTTTCATTATCATATTATCTAATTATCATCAAACCTTTTAGCCAAATGCTAGCTGTTCATATAAAACACCATCGTAAAAGTTTAATTTTAAAAAAGGGCATGGTGGAATTAAAACAGTTGTACCATATGAACTTCGTAGCATTAGTTCTCAAATCCCTCATCCCTAACCCCAATACCAAAACATTCAACAACTGTAATAGGAAACAAAGAACAATCTTTTTTTAGCATAGAGAACTTACTATGTATCTAATTCAAGAATGTATTTTTGGAACAATAAAAATTGGATATTTTTGAGTACTAAAAATGCAGAAAGCTAAAGAAAAAAAATGTTCAAAAGTGGTAGCGATTGTCCTCCTGTGCAGCTTTGAGAAAAGACATTTGCTTCTATAAAAGTAGTAATATTCAACTGAAAGCTGATATCACAAAGTGTAATTCACAGTTCAAGGTCAATCCATTAATGACTTGAATGAATAAAACGGCACTGTGAAAATCAGTCTGATCTGAACAGATGTGCTTGCTATCTAAAGGCATTACTGTGGCTACTTAGTTTTAGAATCTTTTCTCTCCGTTGTAACGTGGTATTATATCTGTGAACAAACATAACAACAAGTCATTAAAGATGCATTTTTTAAAGGAAAAATTTGGAGGCTAAATCTTAGAAACATTATTTTCCTTACTCCTCATAAGACATCAAATTTAATATTCTTTTTCTCCAAAGACCAGTGTTTGGAGGCTTCTCCTGCTACCTTCTGGCACTTACTTTCTCAGTTTTGAGGTGTAGCCTTTGTACTTGGAAAATCTGTAGACTAGATCCCATTAATACATTTGTAAAGGTGTCCACCATCTTCTGTAGCTGAAGACCTTCTAGGACTATCTTAAGGACAATTCAGCCAAACAACAGACCTGATAGAGTCCCAGATCCCTTCAGCTCTGTCACCCAACCAACTTGTTGGCTGGTGTTTTTAGAAACTTTGAATGAATGTGGAGTCTCCCTTTTGTCTCCAGTCCTTGATTGCTTATTCCCATAAAAGTTACTCTTGAAAGCACACTCATCTCCAAGGCAAAGCATAAGTAACAAAGTCCACTTCCACCTTCACAGGTCCCTCTGCCCTGGCTCCTGATGCTCAGGGAAGCTCATTCAAGCGAGCAAGGCTTGATACAGAAATAAAGCAGTTATTCCTGTACAATGTGTAGTAGCCTAGAGATGGGGATAAGAAGCAATTTTGTAGGCAGGAAGATCTGTGGGTTCAGTGAAGAGAACTGTGCAGGGAAGCTGAGACGAGTATGGGAGCACAGCCTTACTTCTCAAAACTCCTCTAAGAACCATTGATCTTTTCCTCCTCTGAGATTCCTCCTTCGAGATACCTGCAGCTGTCACAGGCTTTACATTTTGCCTATGCTGAGAAGTAGTTGCTGGCTCCAAGGAAGTGCTGAGAGCCGAAGCACATAACAGAAGAACCATCTTTTTTACACATTTAATTTCGCTAGCATGAAATTAAGACCTGCTGATGAGCCTTAGTGAACTACCATTTTGATGTGGTGACTACATACAGAACACGATGATTGTATCTTCATAACCTGTGCATTAGTAGCTATCTTACACTTCTGGCACTCTAAGTATGTAACTTTTAGCTAATTAGAAAAGCAAAAGCAACCTATCTTCTAATTTATATAGCCACTTGCACAACTGCAATCTCAAAAGCACCAAGTCAGAATGAGCTAAAACATGTAAGCAACCAAAATTTCTTGATAGTCCAAATAATCTGTGAATTTAGTGATGAAAAAGATGTTGATTCTAATGAAGGAAACTTGCATGGAAAGTTTTTTGAATTTGCTGATGGCAGGCCCAACACTTCTATGGCTAACTTGAAAAGGTTTCCTCTGTTATTGTACCAACTACAGACCGCTCAAAGAATGGAAACAAACAGAAGACTTAGGTACTGTGTTGTTTTGTTAAAGACCACTTTACCAGCACCAGCATGAAGAAAGGCAAATAAACACTACTGCAAAAATCAAAATTCATCTCCAAACACTTTGAGTATGGGAATGCAAAAAAAAAGCAACTTACTCACTTCCTGAGAAACGAATCACAGTCTAAAATACTCAGTGACTTGGAAAATCCACCATATAGGAATTCTAAAGAAACACTTTCATAACAGAAGTTGGCAGTACCAGTAATTCAAAACCATAACAATTCCGTTTCTGGGAGAAAGGATGCATAGGAAATAGCATGGCATCCATACTTTGTCTTGTTATTGAAGTAGAAAATTCCTCGAACAATTTTGAGAGCTTTAAGAGTGATTAACTATATTGTGTCAGTGACATTGCAGTCTCCCAGAGTATATAAAAGGCAGGCTAGCTTATAAAGAGCGGTGAATTATTGCAAAACGTTCAGTTGGAGATCAAGAATTAGGCCTGGGTCAAACATTTATGACAAACAGTAAAATTGCCAGAAATTGAGTTCCAGCAGGTCAGAAACTATCCACAAGATGAGGTCAAACTTGGTGAATAGTTTCAGCTGAGGAAACAATTTACTAGACACCACTTAAAAGAGTTTAAAAAAGCATTAAAAATACACTGGATAAAATATTTGGTACTGGCCTGAAATGGTATTTTTCATTTTGTAATAAAAATTTAACTCCTCACTGTGCTATTTTTTGTTTTCTCTCCCATACTTGTTACGTATTTTGTTCTAGCTGAGTACCAAATGTGAAAAACTCCTTATTCAGCCAACTTCAGTAGACAAAACTCTTCTTGCAGTAACTGTGACAGCAATTACAAGCACAGATTTACTGAAGCAGCTTACAAGGCTGGCTCTTCCCAGAAGTAGCATTGCCAGCTGCAGTGCAGATGTCTGGGTCATTCCTGCCCATTTAATGGTCACATCTACATCTGGGCTACCTGCTGATTAGACTGAATCTTTGCATGTGTTTTACAACATTGATTCTTTTGTATCTGCTTCACTGCTTGCAAATTCAGTTCTTATCTTTCCAGGTAACTACATGTTTCATCACCCTACCCAGAGATTTTCCCATCCTCTAAATTCCCACCTTGTTCAAGGACACAATCCATCCCCTTCCAGATGGCGTATATTTAACACCTTAACTACCAGGGTCTACTTCTACTATGCAATAGCAAAACCCAGAAACATACATGTGTATATTTAAATTGCAGCATCTCCTGAAACATCAGTGAAAACAAACTTCACTTGAGGCAGAAAATACCAAGAATGGATGGTTTTAAAAAAAAAGGAGACATTACTCACCCTTTAAAAACACACACTTTAGGAAACCGCATGGTTGTGATTTTGACAAGGTATTAGACACTATCTACTCAGAGTTATATAATCATCTTTACATTTAAATCTGGTGGCCTGAAAGCATGATGACACGACTTTTTTTTTTTCTTGGGAGAAGTCTTGTCCCATCTGCATTTTATTCCCTTGCAATTACTGAAATGCATATAATTACCCTGAGGCTAAATTTGGACCACAAAGTGATAATCCTTTTTTGTTGCTTCCTAAGTATTTTCACAGCAAAACAAATGGAATGTTATAAAGAAGCTTATTACACTGAATAAGGAATTAGCAGCAGGAATCAATAATCTCCAAAGAAACACAGATCCTCTTTTCAGGCAGATACTCTTTACTTCAAAACAAACAGAATCAAACCCAGGAACCAAAACACTTCCAGGGGGACGCATGTGATATGCTGAATAGGCTGCAGTCTTTCTTCTTTTTATGCATAGTGCAACATCAGCTATTACATTTTTCCCCTGAAGCTTCAAGGGATTGGTTCAGTGCCCACTGAAGTTTCTCCAGTGTCAGTTTTCCAACTAAGATCAGGTGTGTGTACATTTTACCCAGCTCCCTGTGACACTCTATCAAAGTAAAAACCTGCTTGACTATCACTAGCTGCTGAGGGGAGAGCAGTGGCCTTCCTTCTTTTTTTTTTTTTTTCTCTTTAATTAGAGCTGATGTTGAGCAAAGTGGAAGAAACGACCAGCTACCTCTTCTTTATATAACATGGGAGAGAGGCTCATTCCTGTCTTAAACAAGCAATTGTTTTTTGAGCTCCTTACTGATCCAAATAGCTTATTCAGCCAGCATTCAGGCAGAAGGGCTAAAGAGGGTTATTATTTAGAGTGCTCTGTATGCCAGTTAAGCAAAGTATGCTTGTTCGTGGCTGCTGACAGGCCATAGGAGAGGCCTAGATTTCCCTGCAGCGCACACTCAGATGACTAGAGATGCCAGAACGGATAAAATACTGTCCTAGGCTTCCAGTACTCTGTTTTTGTGTCACTGTGTTGTTTCCTGCATACCCAGCTGAAGGCAAGGAGAGGGGGCCTGGAGGGAGAACTGGCACAGTTATCCTGACAAAATCCCTTCTGAACATGTACTTCTGATACACAAAATGTTGGTAAAACTGGAAACTGCACTAACTGCTGCAAGAGGCTGCAGATTGGTATTAAAACACACTGCCTAGGATGGTCTCTGCAAACAGACACAATGTCTGCTTCCTAGTTTCACTTGACTTCATCATTAAAATGTGCAGTCTCTCATGCATTGGCACTGAGCTCAACCCCTCCTTCCAGCCTCCATGGGCCAAAGCCATGTGAACTTGTTTTCTGCTTACAAGCATGCTAAATTCACATCTGTACCTTATAGTTTATTGGGTGTTAAGCCCACTTTCACAACTGGAGATTATATTGTGCTAATAACAACTTTGCTCCTGCTTGACGGCAGTGGTGCTCTGCATAGCCCAGCTAATGAACACCAGCTGCTAAGAAAGAGAGGGGAAAATGTCTCACAATACTACAATGTCAAACTGGTTTGAACAGTGTTATTGGCAAAATGTGTATGAAATACCTCTATCCGTCCTACTTCCTATTAGATACATTAGAACATTACTTTATTCTGCACTATTGGAGATCTTTGCTGTTCTAAAGGTGACAGCAGCACTGCAGGCTGTCTGGGACATTTCTGAAAGCAACAATCTCCTTTTCCCAAGCAGAGATAGAGCAATAAATTGCTGTTGTCTCTGGAACAGAAAGTTTGGAAGCAGATTACCTTTTCGTCTCAAAATTCTGCTTTGGATAGTCAGAAAAGCTAAAAAAAAAAAAAAAAAAAAAAATCTGTAAAATATACAAAGAATTTGAAAATCCCTTGGAAGCGAAACTGGGACTTTGCAATGGCAGGGAGGGACTGAGGGTATGGGGAGATGCAGGGCTCAGAGAAATGTTTGTTAGAAGTTGGGCATCTGGAGTTGATTTCCATGCAAACACAGTGTGTCTGTGAGATGTTCTTGTTTAGAAAGTGAGTTCTGGTCATTTTTTCCATGCAGCAAAGTATGTGGACTTTGGTCTTCAGAGCTAACCCAATACTCTCTTGTAACTGAAGAGAGCTGGAGACTTTTATTGTGTGCATGTAATAGTAAGACATTTGTCAGAGCTTGTGATCTGGCTAAACTGTCTGTGTTGGCACAGCCATTATGCAATAACCTAAAGCAGAATAAAACATTGTCAGGAATTGTATTGGAATAGCTTTATGCGACACATTCACAGTAACCTTAGAGTAGGGAGAGCGCAGAGACTAAGAATTTGGGAAGGTTTGAGACAGCATTTGACCACTTTGAACTGCTATGGGCACACAAAAACCAGCCAACAATCCTGTACACTTCAAAAGGCTAAAATGTTGCCAACTCTCGAAAGAGTTGCGCAGCTTTTTCTGATGCCTTGTGCTATCACATAATCACTGAATGGTTAGGGTTAAAGGGCCTGCTCATGCAGGACCACCCAGAACAGGCTGCCTGGGACCAAGTACAGATGGCTTATTAATAACTTTTTATTAATAACTTTGAGGGAGAAGACTCCACAACCAGCTCTAGAAACTTTTGCCACTACTCAGTTTCCATCACAGTAAAAAAGAGTTTCTTGATGTTCAGATAAAACCTTCTGTGTTTTGATTTGTGACTGTTGCCTCTTGTCCTGCCACTGGGCACCACTAAGAAGAGCCTTCACTCCATCCTCTTTGCATTCTCAGGGATTTATATACAGTGATAAGGACTCTTCTTCTCCAAGCCTAACAGCCCCATCTCTTTCTCAGCCTTTCCTCATATGTGAGACGTTCCACCATACAATCATTTTTGTGGCCCTTTTTTAGAATCCATCCAGGAGCTCCATGTCTCCGTTTTACTGGAGAGCCCAGAACTAGGCACAGCACTCCAGCTGTGGTCTCACCAGCGCTGAGGAGAGGGCAAGGATCACCTCATCGACCTGCTAGCAACACTCCTCTTAATGCTACTCCTAACAATACTATTAGCCTTCAGCACCAGCAAGGGCGTGTTGCTGGCTCATGTTCAACTTCTTGTTCACCAGGACCACCAGGTACTTTCCTGTCAGGCTGCTTTCTGGCTACACGTTCACCAGCATGCAGTGGCTGTTCCTCCCTAGGTACACGACTTGGCACTTCTCCTTGTTGAACTTTATGTGGTTCCTGTCAGCCCATTTCTCCAGCTTGTCCAAGGCCCTCTGGATGACAGCATGGATCTGTGCAGTAGCTGTCACTCCTCCCAGTTTTGTGCAGCAGGCAAACTTGCCAAGGCCAGTCAATTCATCACAGAAGTTTATCAAGTTGATCAAGCACAACTTCTCCACAGTGATTCCATGCTGACTGCTCTTGATGACATTCTTGTCTTTCATGTGCCTGGAAATGGTTTCCAGGATCAGTGACTCCATCACCTTCCTGGAAAAAGAGGTGAGGTTGACAGGCCTGTAGTTCTCTGGGTCCTCCTAGAGATAGGAGGGATGTTTACTTTCAGTCTTTGGGAACTTCTCTTGGTCACCCTGCTTGTTTAAAAGATGATTGAGAATAGCCTTGCAATACCATCAGCCAGCTTCCAGCACTTGTAAGTGAACCCTTTTAGGGCTTAAACACGTCCAGTTTGCTTAAGTATTCCCTGAACGGACTCTCTTCCACCAAGCATATATTTTCCTTGCTCTAGATTTTTCACTTGTCTCTCAGACCTGTGACTCCTGAAGGCAAGCTTTGCTAGTAAAGACAGGAGGAGAAGGCACTGAGCACCTCACCTTTTTCCATGACCTGTGTCATCAGGTCCCCTGCCTCATTAAGCAGTGGTCCCACATTTTCCCTAGCCTTCCCTTTGTAACCTATGGTGTGAATTTTGACATCTTTGAACAAATTTAACATATCTTTTGACATCTTCAAACAAATTTAATTCCATTTGGGCTTCAACTTTCCTAAATTCATCCCTGCATGATTGGGCAGTGTTTCTGTATTCCTCTCAGGTTACCTGCCCCTGCTTCCACCTTCTGTATGCTTCTGTTTTGTGTTTAAGTTTGGCCAGGAGCTCCTCGTTTATCCATGCAGGCTGCCTGGCATTTCTGCCATTCCTGAGCTTTGAGGAAATGATCCTTGAATATTAAGCAGCTTTCTTGGACCCCTCCTTCTCTTGAAAGTTCTAACCCTGGCCTTAATTCTAAAAATGTGAAATGTCTAGTTACAAAGGAACAAAACTCAGAGAAAGGCAAGATACAATGAAAGGCAGGTGGTACAACCAAATCCGAGGCAGTCAGGTTCATAACGAGCGAGGAAGCTGACACGAGTGAGCTGGCATGACTCTCATTCCTCCACTGATGCCTTGCATTTCCTCATTGCTCTCTTTACGTCCGCTCTAGAATCCTTCAGACAGAGGTCAGGTGCTTTACAGTACCTTGAACCAGAGGGTGGAGATGGATTTAGTAGCACAACTAAACTATGAGGAGAAATAAGACAGAATAAAGACTTAGAACAGAAGAATCAGTCAAGGGAAAGGGGAATAAAAGTACCTCCCAAAAATGTGCCACACATGGTAGATTTTGGAGGCAAAAATCAGACATTTTCACTGATGCAGAGCATCCTTTCAGCTTTCATATTACATTAGAAAACACGAAGGGGCCCTTAATGCAATAGAATTAGTGCAGTGTAAAATACTGGCAGCTGTTTTATCTGCAGTAGCATAGTAGACTATTCAGTAGTCTACAAGAGAAGATGAAATTGATGGTGGAGTGCGATATAACTTTACAATACTTGTTTCTGTCTCAGAATATATGACTACCTAAAAGAGAAAAGGGTTAAGGGAGACCGCAAAGGGTCAGGAACAGGAAAGGGAGGGAGTTTCTGGGATGGCTTAGCCCCTGGGACATCAGGCACCTCTTTGTCTAAGAGGAGAAAAGGAGGTTTTTGGAGTAGCTGGAGAATGCCTTGGTGGGAACATTCAAGAAGGCACTGAACTTCCACCAGGGAAGTTGCTCCCAGTCTTGAGAGTGATGTGCGGATGAGGTAAGGTGAACCTAGTTGTAAGCCTGACTCCAAACAAGCTGACTCTGGCCTGGCAGGCTGTCTCCTTTTACAGCCAAAACCTGGATATGAGGATGGGGAAGTCCTTACAGTGGGGCAGAGAATGCTTTAGGAAAGGCAGAGATCACAGTTCAGGTGATTCCATTTCCCAGAGCAGCTGAATAGTCCAAATGAGCTCATTACTTGCACTGCTTGTGGGCTTAGCTGGAGGTGGACCAGCTAACTGGGCCATGAAAAAACTTTCACGGCAGATGGCCCAGAACCTTTCCCTGCAGCTTCTGCAAAGACCTCCCGAAGACAGCATTTACTTAAGCTTGCATCACCTGGGATGCTCCCCAAAGGGGTCTGGGTGCAACTAAACTGCCATCTGCCAACCCACCAGACGATCAAGGTTCCCAAACATGCTGCCTCTGCATACCCACTGGTCGCATCAGCACCTGGCCCTGCTCACATGAAGGAGAAGAGAGCCTCGTTTGAGCAGCATTCCCTGTCCGTGCTGAAGGAGTGGTATGGCGTCTTTGCAACCTCTGCTGTTTGAGATCAGGGTCTGTTGCTTGCAAGGCTTGCTTTTATATCGAAGACAGTTGATTACAGGGAGGAAAGATGATTTCTGTCTTGATTACTGCAACGAAAGGAATTGTGAAGACCTTTCCAGAGCGCCAATAAACTCAGATACTCTGCAGGATAAATCGTCCAGCCTGACATTACAGATGCTTGCTCATTTAGCAAATACAATATATTGAATGCTTATTTTATTAATTACTCATTAGGCACCAGTGTTCTGCCTCCTGAATTCAGGGATGTCAGTGAAAAACCATGTAGCTGAACCATGGTGCTAAAATATCCTTTTGCTGTAGTTTGCTGGTTTGCAAATTATTCATCAGAAGGGAAAGCAATGAATGTTAAAGAAAGCATATTTAGAGATACATCGATGTGGTCTACTGAAATTGAGAACACTTCCTCTTCTTTAATGTTATTAACATAAACAATAATTTTACATGGTGAGGTCTGAGGCTAAAGGATTTACTTTAATCCCCACATATGGTCTGCACAGTGGCTTTGAATTCCAGTGCACTGAAATATGAGCATAATTCTCATCTGCACTCACCTTTACAAGACCAGTTGTAATTTTCCTGCATGTATGCAAAAAATCTCCTCATTTCCAAGTGATCCTTGTGTTAATACTATCTATTAGGGAAAGCATGCAAAGTTCAAACTTTGCACCAAGTGTAATGACAAACTAATTAACTTATTAATTTTCTTGGTACTTGTCCATTTGTCCAAAAGACATTTAATCTCATATAAAACACATATACGTGTAACATTAAATTCTATTAACTACATGGTCAGTTGTTCAGAAGGTTAGTTCTATTTACTCACATACAAAAAGCTGAGTATGGAATTCCCATGTTTCTGCATGTAGACCTGACCATGCATCCAGCAGTCCAGCTTGTGCTCACAGTAATAATCACAGTACACATACATAAGCACACATATATTTAAAAGCTTACATTTAAAAGCTTTTAAAAGATTTTTTAAAAAGCTTTTAAAAGATTGGAGTCTGGATGAAAAATTGGTTTTATATGCCTAGTTCCTTAAAGTGGGTTACCAATGTTAATCTCCTGCACGTGTACTGTCAAATAGGATGTAACAAGGGGAGAAATACAAACAGTAACTCCTGAGAGATGTTAAATATTTTGCCAAAAAAGCAAATTTCTCCATTTTACGGCAATCAGCCTATAAAGTGAAATTTGTTCCTGCCAGTGTACTTCTTTTATCTACTTCAACTGCCATCAGGTTTGCTTCCTTTATGGAAATTACAAGGTCATAGAATCATCATAGAATGGCTTAGGTTGGAAGCAATATTAAAGATCATCTACTTTCAACCTCCCTGCCACAGACAAGGTTGCCACTTACTAGATCTGGCTGCCCATGGCTCCATCCAGTGTGGCCTTGAACACCATCCAGGGCTGGGGAACCCACAGCCTCTCTGGGCAGCCTGTGCCAGCGCCTCACCTCCCTCTGAGAGGAAAATTTCCTCCTAACATCTAATCTAAACCTCTCCTCATTTAGATTAAAACCATTCCACCTCATCCTATCACTATCAGACCATGTAAAAAGTTGGTCTCCCTTCTGATTATAAGTTCGTGTCGAGTACTGGAATGCCGCAATGAGGTCTCCCCAGAGTGTTCTCTTTATCAGGCAAAATGGTACAAGGGAGCCATCTCCGGGAAAGTGGCCCTCAGCACCTATGCCCTTCCTCCTCCTTCAACCCTGGGGCAACTCACAGGCCATAGGCCCCAACTGCCAACACTGGCATGTTTTGGGCACCATAGAACACTGTAGAATGATATCACGGTGGCCTCCTGATGTCACCTGCCATCTCACAGTCTTCTGTTCTGAGTCCTAAGGGGACCCTGTGGTTAGAACGCCAGAGTGACTGAAAACAGTGGCTGTACTGGGGTAGCAGGAGGAGTCCAGCAGCGGGTACCAAGTTGCTTGGGGCCTCAAGGAGCTGTCCCAGAAGTTACAGAGACAGCTGTTACTTGGGGAAGTAGATGACTTTGGTTCAGATAGGAAGAAGGCTGAAGTTCAGCATGAAAGACATTTTTTCCAACACTAGACAATAATTGATTTAAAACAACAATAGAAAAAAATATACAAAAAAGAAAAAAAAAAACACACAAACAAAACCATAAAAAAACAATTAGTGTTTCTCTTTTTTTTTTTGGAGCCCCAGAATCTGTGTATGGTTTCCTGTGTCCTCTCCTGGTCTTCCCAGGACAGGAAAGACATTGGCATCAGGCTCTCAGGGCTGGGGAGGGGCCAGGGAACCTTGCATCCCAGGACAGGCAGAGAGAAATGCTTTTGGTCAACTTTAAGGAAAGGGAGAAAGGGGTCTGAGTGTTCCCAGCTGCTGTAGC
Source organism: Pavo muticus (assembly GCA_016647715.1). Classification (NCBI taxonomy): domain Eukaryota; kingdom Metazoa; phylum Chordata; class Aves; order Galliformes; family Phasianidae; genus Pavo; species Pavo muticus. The sequence continues at coordinate 786,241 of JACDJE010000017.1, forward strand.
TGCTTACTGGGCATGTGGAAGAAGACAAAGCCTGGCTTTTCTCACAGGTGCTTGGTGGTGGAAGGCACCAGGCCCACACTGAAGCATGTACAACTCCCAGCTAGGCTGCCCCAGATTTGTTAGCATTAAACAGCAAAAGGAAAAAAAAAAAAAATCCTTCTAAAGCCAGAACATAACATCTTGAAATTACTTCCTAGTTTGTTTCAATTTTTATTAATATTTGTCATACTTTCAGTCAAAAGAGCACTGTGTGGACTCTACATGGCCTTTTGGTTACTGAAGAAATAAAAGATGATTTCTATTACTGACATAAGCTATTTCCTTGTTACTGCCACAAGCTTTCATTATATTATATATACACTATATATCACCATGAATAATTTTGCCCAGCAGAGAAATGTGGCTTCCTCTGAGGTAAAAGCCAACAGTGATTTGACAACTAAAAGCAACACTGCAATCAATTCAGGACAGGAAATGAAGGATACCACACCCCATTGAATCTGCAAAGGAAACAAAGGTAGACTAAATATATTTGTTAACAGAATAAGTTAGATTTTGAATACGGACTGTAGGAAGAATTAGGGGGCTGAAGTGGATGGAAAGCATGAAGAGGAAATCGTAACTCCATAATGCATTCTGGTTTAGATTCTGCAGAGAAAAGATTGGAGAAACAGCTGCTGCGATATAAAAACAGTGACTTGTATTGCTTCTATGAGAGCAGGGAGTAATTGTAGTGAGAGATCCCACGAATAACAAATACCCTCCTGGACTGGCAACAACTCTGACTGAAATGATAACTTCTGATGCAGAACAAACACTGTCCATTTTTCCCCAGTTGCCACCTGGGTGCCTCTGGGGACACCTTGCCCTCCAATGCTGCTTCCCACTGCCTGCTGCCTAACATTAAGAGTTTCTCTCCTCAGCACTGTCTCCTCCTCTATAGTAACATTAATAAATTGTGTCTGCACATTTGGTGCCCCACCTTCTAATGTGAAGAGACACATATGCCCAAGGAGAGACTACAACCAGCCAGACTGTATCCAGTCTGCAGAACTTTGATGCACAGAAGGCCCTGGCTGAGCAAAACTGGTGGTGACAGGGATTCATCTCATCCTGAGTTGGAGCTGCAACAAAGGAGAGGTCACACTGCCAAGGCCCATCTAGATCATGGGTCAAGGACACTGTTCATCCTATAAACTAGGGAGCATGTAAGGGTAATGCGTTTTCTGGTGACAGCATCACCTTCTCCTCTCCAGATTGCTCCACTGACCTTTTGCCATAGCAAATCATAATCATAAATTACTCAGATGAAGCAAATTCATATTGTTTATGGTTTGAACTCATACATCAAAACAACAGTAATAGAATCACTTGTGATGTTAGACTTGTGTTTTTCCGTGATGGATGCTACCTATGAAAACTGCTGAAACATAGAGACAAGTCTGAACCGTATTCAGAAATCAGGATCCTTGTCTTACTGAGACAGAGAATTAGATGTCTAAAAAGATCCTGATATCTTGTTTTTTTTTTGAAAGCACACCAAACTTGCTGTCAATGAGAGTTTGTCAACTAGTGGATTTTTTTCAAAGTTCATAGGTACATATGTACATTTGGAGACTTCAGTATACCTTAAACATACGTACGTGTGTGTGTGTATCTTTCAGTCTCTTGCCTTAGGTCAGAAAGACTGTGGAAGACACAGACTTTCCGGAGCATTTTAACTACAAGGCTACCTTTCCTTTCAGAGCAACACAGCTCACCAGGATAACAATAACAGAAAATGGGACTGACAAGGGTGTTGAGAATTAATCTCATCCATACCCCTGCACAGGACTGAGATCAGTTCGACTGTATTTACTCCTGGTGTTAAGAGCAAATGTGTAATGATAACTCAGTTTCAATTTGTTGCCCATAGATAATCACCTGTTTTTGCTGCCTTCCTCTGGTGCTAAGGACAATTTAGATACCTTCTTGGTACAGCTTCCTCACAAAGTTTAATAGAAGGGTACATAACCACCATTTTCCTAGCTACCAACGCAGCTAAAACCCAGGCTCAGCCCTCTGCTGCTTTTTCCAGTCACTCCCATTCACGCATCTAGCGCTGTCGATCCTCCCATATAATCCAGGATTTAGATGAGCTTGTTTACCACAATCCCATTTTCCGTGTGATTTATCCCCAGCACCCGATGTGTGAAGAGGCAAGCAACACACAACACACGCTGCAGTTAGAAGTTAGGGATGAGCTCTTGCTTTAGGCACTTGTTTTTCTCTCATTAGTGAAAGCTAACAATAAATGTGAGAATTGTAGACGTCAGAGGTAATTAGGAAGAAATTATTTCATGTTACCCAACAAAAGAAGGCCTGTGAATAAAGCCTAATCCCTACTGTCTGTCCACTCTTTCTATCCCTAAATGACTCTGAGATGGGGAGGGAACAAAATGCTCTCCACAGCATCGGATGAACAGCCATTAGGAGATTCAGCCCTAACAGGAGCCATCTTGTTTCCAACATCTGGCTGAATAAAGCCTCCCCTCAATGGGACTGCAACACAGTCTAAATAATTAATTGCTTCAAAGAGCTGAGTCTCTTCACCACAGAATATTTTGGTGAATAAAAAGATCTCTTTGGATTATTCATTCCACTCAGGGTTCTGAAAGAACTGCTGTGCATTTCCAGAGGCCAGGTACCTCACAGTCCAGCATCCAAGGGAATCATGACTGTGGTGCTATGGAGTGGCCTGTGCCCTGCCATGGCCATGCACCACTGCCAGTCTCAGCATTTCCTCCACATGGCAACACATGAACTGCTCTCAAAGCTCATATCTATTTTTTTTTTTGGCCTGAAATAAAAGATCTCACATCTGTTGATGTGAGAAATGAGAGTCAGGAGGCAAACTTAGAGCAGCCATGCCAGCACAGCCCCAGGATGGGAGGCCAAGAAGGGGAGTCCTGCTCTGCCTGCTGACACCTGACACAGCATATGGACAGGACAGGGATGGTGACAGCAGGCTGACATGTGATGGGTGCAATCAATAGATTAGGGACTGTTTTATGGATAAAAGCAAATGCTTAAGCTACTGAACTGTAACATTAGTCACATGTAATCTTTACAAGCAATTTCTTTCAGACTATGTTCTAACAATCCATCTGAAGGAGAATGGCCACTAACACAATGATAACATCATGCTGCTCTTTGAGTTTGTTCACCTGAAGACCACGACTGGCCAAAGCTACTGGACTGTCTTCCATGAGCATTATGTTTAAGATAGAAGGAAATTTTGGAGACAAGTGAAGAAAGTGATCCAACTACCTTTGCAGACCAGCTCTTCCTTAACATTGGAAATACCTCTGCCAACTTCACCTTGACTCCGAAAAAGCAATCCTCTTCCCATATTGTCTATATTTTCTATCTTTCTGTACGGTTTTTCTGTTTACAAACATTCTGCAATACTCTTTTTCCTCCACACTCACTCTCACACAGAGACACAAAGATAACTGGCAGCTGATGCAAGCAAGAGCAAAAACCTCACAGCAGCCACATGACACTTAAAATTGATGGCCATTTTTAATATGTGTGGCAATTCACCAAGTTCATTTCATCTCAGGATTTGTTTCTAGGCAGTGTTTTTCAGCACACCTGGGAAGAAATAGTATTGATTGGGGAGTGTGGAGATTAGATTACTTTTCTGATCAAGATAGTAGGCAACCATCATCTGTCAAACTTGCCATTCCATAACGAAGACGTATGACTTTTCACACTACATTTTTAAGTCACAGACGTCTTGCAACTATTACCAAAGCATCAATGGGACTATAAACACATCTGGCAGGTATGCCTATATTTCATATGTACATATTTACAGCCAGATACATAAAGAGACAGTCTCTCTGATCTATTTTCCTACTTCCTATTCTTTGTCTTGTGATACTTGCAGTGTGTTATTTATATTGCTTCACATCGATATTTTCCACTTGCTGTTGTAGGGACAGCATCCCATCATGTATTAAAGAGTGCATAAATCTAAGGCTATACAATAAACAATGCAGTGCACTACTGTATATCTGTCAGTGTGGCTTGCCACTGACTCACTGCTTTAAAGCCAAAAGAACATACACAATAACACACTCACAGGGCTCAGGAATTGGATATCCATCAATCAAAGTCATAGAAGAGGCAGAAGGTAATGCCAGAAAACTTCAAGAAGATACTTCCTTATTTGTTTCTAATTTAATTATTTTTGTTAGTTAATGTGCAGAAGGCTGCTTCCCTACTCCATCTCTCTTTGCTTTCACAGTAGATACGGTTAAATATGACTCCAACAACTGACAGTTTTTGGCAGTAGCACAGCATAGAATGCAAAATCTTACTGGATTGCCTGAGGCATCTGCTGATGATCAGCAGCAGTCCCCTGACACACACTGTTCACCTGGGTAGCCTTTAATCTTCCCTGCCTTGTGACTTGCAGCCAACCTGTCCTCTGCCCTAAGGTGGGCAGGAGTATACTGATGAGATAGACATGACACTGATAAGATAAAGAGTGTATCAAGAAACAGCAAGCTCCCTTAACACCGATTCTGACTGTTAGGCACAGTGAAGCATAACATTCTATATTATCAGATTTTTTGTATAATTGTTTGACCTTATTCCAGGAGGTTTGAAAAGCCACGAGGACAACAATTCAGTGAGAGCAGATAAGGACAATGCCATGCATTCTTCAAAAGCAGTGGACCAAAATCTCAGCTTCAAGACTTTTGTATCTAACTGCTGATGAGCCTCTTCACTACAGTTGAGGGTTAAGAGACCCAAAAAAACCTTTAGTGTTTTAGACAGCCTCTCTTATAGGATGAATGACAGATTGCCCATAGTCTAAAGACATATGTATCAAGGTATGGCAGAGGCATTGTGAAAGAGAGGCAAAGAAACAAGGTCTTACCAGATCAAGGGAGCACAGAGTCCTCAGAAAAGTCTGGAGCAGTGTATAACTATAAAGAAATATATAGACACATTTTCTCTAAGGGGTTTTTGTGCTTACTAAATAATACATTGACAGAAGAAGCTTGTATGATCTCTTAAAATCACCACTATGATTCCTTGGGAAAAGAGAAATGCAGGGACTGGCACTGGAACACTTGTTTTGGTGGAAGGGGATAGTCATGCAGTCACTGGGAGACATGCAGCACTGCTGTGCACTGCCCATCAGTGCTGGACCTCCTCCTTGCCAGAGGCTCCTGACAGGCCATGTCTTTGTCACTGTACCAGGAGTGCCTCCAAGATCAGTTCCAATTCCTATCTGTACCCTTTTTTCACAATCATAGCCCAGAAATACATCAGTCCTCTCACTGATTTCCACTGAAAGCAAAGTTCAGTCCCTCCATCCTGCTCCAACCTGAATGACTGGAGAACCAGTGCTTCTCAGCATGTTAGACAGCCAGAATGACAGTCAGAAGGCAGAAATCAGACTTCTCCCTCTGCTTGCTCATATTCAGGGCCTTGTTTTACCTTCTGTTTTTCCCTTTCTAGCTTACGGCCACTTATATGCACTTCTTGTGTAGCTTGCGAAGATACGGAAGTAGCAGAGGGATGAAATGGAGGAGGAAACTGGGAGAACCTCAGCAGGCAGAGCAAAAAGAAAACTATACCCACTTAAAGATTTATTTGTGCAGATGGTCTACATTTCAGAATAGAAGTTAATGGAACTATAAGGGTTTTTAACAGCCAAGAACATGGTCTCTAGCATCCGCTTCCTATCCCTAAGTCATGCGGTTCTGCATCTCAATTCACTATTTTTGCTTCTTGTTTCATAGTTAAGTGTCACATTTTGGAGGAGTCCATTCTGGTTTGTTTAGAAGAGAAGGTCTTCTAATTAGTTGCTGCAATTGTTGCATAAGGACTGCCAGCAGTCTATGGCACAGACATGTTTTGCAATAAGATCAATTTTTGCTTGGGCCTGCCTTTGCTAAGCTTGGAACAGCGAAGCAATACATTCACATGAATCATAGAATCACAGAATTGTAGGATTTGGAAGGGACCTTTAGAGACCATCAAGACCAACCCCCCCACCAAAGCAGGTTCCTACAGTAGGTCACATAATTAGATGTCCAGATGGGTCTTGAATATCTCCAGAGAAAGAGACTCCACAACCTCTCTGGGCAGCCTGTCCCAGTGCTCTGTCACTCTGACAGTAAACAACTTCTTCCTTGTGTAAGCATGGAACTTCTTGTGTTACAGTTTCTGTCCATTGCCTCTTGTTCTATTGCTGCACACCACCGAAAAGAGTCCTCCCATCAACTTGACAGTCCAAATTTGTCTCATGGCTAAGCTAATACTCAGATGTGTAGGGGGCCATATTCTGCTGTAAGATACAGCCTCTGCAGCCTCATCCTTGCAACTGGTCCAGTATAAGCCAGGGCACTATTCTCCTAACTTGGGAAACAGTTACGTGGTTAAGCCAGTTCTGGAGTCTCTCTACCAGCTGGCAGATGCAATAATAAAATCATAACAATTTTCTGCAACTACTGCTACTTTCCGCTACTTTTAAATAGGATATGATCAAAAAGCTCCGAGCCAAGTTGGTTCTTGGTGCAATTCTAACAAGACTGGACTGTACCTGGGATGATTTTGGTCCAATGCAGTATGCCAATAGTCAATCTCTCAATATGCCAGTCTATAAGCTTCTTTTAAAATGACATTCTCTTTATAGTACTAAATTTTGATCTGCCAAATGGTACAGCTAATGAGCTCTTCTAAACTAAATACTGTGAGGATTATGCATAAATACTGAAGTATCCTAATCAGCCTCTTGCTGAAAATTATTTGATCCATTACAGACGACAATAACCATTTGCTGAAGTTTTTATTCTGCATTTTTTACTTCTGTAAGTAGCATATGTAATTTCATTGGCTGGTTATTTTAAACCATAGAGGACCATTGGTAGAATAGCACAAATCCCTCTGAAATCCAAAATTGCCATCTGCAATTATATTCTGCATCTCACATCTTCTCTAAAGACTATAAATGCTTCACCACTTTAATTTTGCTTGGCATTTGCATTACTGCAGGACAATTACTAAGCAATGGCAAAAGACAGATGCAGTAATGAAGTCTGGACATAAAGAAATATTGTCCAAATTGAAATATTCCCTCTATTTCAATCTAATATTTGTCAGCCTGTATACATCGATACATCACATTTAGATATAAGGCACTGTTAAGACTTGTACCCTTCTTTTTGATGCTGAAACATCTGTGGTTTTTTGCATATTAGAGATGAGGAAAGCGGTTTTCTCCTTATATTTCTTGATTATTCAAAAGGATGAGATACTGAATGGTAAACACTTGTCATTAAAAGGTCAGAGTGAAAAGTGTATTTTTCCAGATAAGGCTAGTGAAATTCTACCAATTTCAGTGATATTACACTGGTAACAAATGAGAATGAACCAGCAACGGCTCAGCTATTTTTTATTTGTATATACAAAGTTTTAACTATTTGAAGAATGTGTGATTACTTCTAGCTAGTAAGTCCTAGCTGTCTACAAGACAAACTCAAGCATTATACCTCAAACTCTGAATAAGCACAGATAATAGTACAAATGCACTTGGGGAAACAAACAGTGACACTGTGAGAATACGTGGCTTACACAGGAATGGTTCTGGGTATTGCCAAAATTAGCTTCCCCATGTTAAAAAGACACATGCTGAAGAAACATACTTCAGTGATGAAAAAAGCATGTTTTGGAGAGATAAGAGGTAAAATATTTATAATAAAAAATCACCTGGAGCACAGTGAGCTACAGTCAACATTTGCAAATGACACTATTTTCCTTCATTAGACAGAGAGTAAAACTTCTAAGAAACACAAATAATCTAGGCAAACGGGCAGCACAGTAGAAATGCCATTTAAGGTCATTGTAGGGTCAAGTGATGCAGATCAAGATTCACTAAAGATAAAAATTTCAACTCCTCACACACCTCAAAGGGTTCAAAATTAATTATATAAGACCAGGACTGGGACCTTGTTAGCCTGCATTGCTCTTTTGGACCATGAGCTTCAAATCCATTTAACAAGGCATTAAGCTGAACAAAGACTGGATTGAACAATTTCAGTGCCCATCAACAGCCACCAACAGCAGCACCATCTTTGGTCACCACTGTTGTAGCCCTTTACAAAAATACTGAAGAATTAGACAGGTTTTGGAGGAAGCTAAGTGTGATTCAGCACAAAGAAGGACTTTCAAAGATGGACTGGAACAATGTGGTTAGTTTATTCCAAAGAGTAGACAAATGAGTCCTTGCATCCCTGCGATAAAAAAGATGCTCCTCCACCCCATAAAAAAAAAAAAAAAAGAAAAGAAAAAAAGCCAACAGAAAACTGGCTGGTCCTCCTTGTGGATTTCTTGGTTAAACCAGCAGGCAACCACCAGCACTCCCTGGCTCTACATACCACCGCGCTGATAACAGCATTAGATCAACAGCAGAAATTATGGCTGTAGCACATGAAGTTCTTAGACATTCCTACCTGGCCTTGCTTTACTAATCCTTGATAGAAATGTTTCATTAATGGGTACCCCTCTATGTTCCATACAATACAGAGAAACAGAACAGCTGGTGAATAATGCTGTTATGAAGAGGAAAGAGTGTACAAAAGTAAATCTGTTCAAGCCTGACCAACAAAAAATACTGAAGGACAAAAGTATTTTGGATCAGAAGATGACTCGCCTACTCAATGGAGACTCAGTCAGCTGAGAAAGTTATGCCTCTGTCCTTTGGTCAAAATAATAGATTATCGAATGGCACCTATAGCTACAATCCGAAATGTTATCAAAGCTTAACTTACCCCAACAGTGCATTGAAAACAACTAAACCCACGTAGTTCATGCAGGTACTTACGTAACCAAAGATCCTGTACTATACACTGGGAAAATGAAAGCTCTGTATGGAATGTTACAGTATAGCAGCTTTAATTCTTACAGCCTTTTTTTCCATGGCTTTTCCTCTTGAATATTGTGAACAAACAGATCTCAGATGTTTGCAGAATATAGAAAAATGGTGTGTCCCACCACATATTTCCAAACACAAGAGCTAGAAAAACATACATCTCCTACCTTGTTAACTTTGTCCCAATCTGCTGCCTAAGTTCGAGTCTCTCCTCATCAGTCTGCATAGGGAGGATATTCTTTTCCTCCAACTCTCGCTTGGAAGGCCTGTTGCTGAGTTTGATTGCTAAAGAGTCCTTTCTGCAGACTTTCATTGCCAGGGAACCTGTGGGAGAGAGGAGAGGCTCTGCCAAAGGAGGTGTCATCATTTCATTCCAGCATACAGCAGGCAAGGAAGTGGGAGGCAAGGGAGGGTGCTACATTCTTATTTACACTGGTATGGACTGAGGGAAAAGGGGCATCAATTAAAATCTGGTTTTCGGTTAGCCTCAATTCATGCCATAATACAGAAAGGATGAATATTGTAGTTACACAGGAAAAAGAATATTGCTCTGCAGAGGGGAGTGGAGAATAAAGGCTTGTTTCATAATTTCTAGTAGCATCTGTAGTGTTTCAGAATTCATAATGGAATGAATAATTAAACCTCTGAGAGGGCAGCAGAGCTACAGCATGTGGAAAGAGAGAGGCATCTCTCTCTTGCAGTGTAACACCAAGACATCCAAGTTAGCATTAAAAAAAAATCAAGTCTATGAGAAGTGGAATAGACCTTTAAGTACATTAGCTGATGCTGCTTCTCAGGCAGTGACAGTGGCAAAGACAGTGTGAAAACCAGTGGTCTTTCATGGCTCAAGCTTGCTTCCTTTGGTTTGCATCCAAAGCAAACTGAGCAGGGTAGAGAGGCACAAGCAGACCGCAAGCCCCTAAGAGGTTTCAGACTTTGTCAGGAGAATGCCAGATAATGCACTTCTGCTTTGCTTCTTCATTTAAGACAAAAGACTCTGATTTCACTTGCAAGGTAAGGTAAGATTCTGAAATGATGAAATATGCCTGTTTTAGAAACTTGTGTGTGCTTTAAAAATGGTATGATTGTACTGCTACTGGTTTTCAGAAGAAAAAAAATTAAATGGCCTGAAACTTCAGCTCAAACTGCAGGATAACGAGATGTCCTTTGTGTCACACACAAAGTAAGGTATCTCATCTTCATGAGGAGAGAGCCCTATGATGGCACAACAAGACGTCTGTTTTTCCCAGAGAGGTCAGAAAGGGGCCACAAGTCCCTCCAAACTGTAGTTGTGATACAGCTGTCAATTAACCTATTCATATCTGAGCCCGATTTGCCACTACTATGGACCGCATCAAACTGGAATAACATCACACATAACCCAGCAGCAGCATTTTATATTCATTTTGTGCTGATACAAGCACCTCAACAGAGTGTAAGCCAGTATAGAACTGCCCACAGCAGTTAGATAGTTAGCATGGGGTATACAAATCTGATTCCCAGTTTGAGTAACAATGATGCAAATATGAAACGACTCCAGAAAAGTAAAAGAAATTATCCTCATGCAAAAACATAGTATGGTTAAATCAGATTCATTTCCTCAGTTATGTAAGTCAAGAGTTCAGGTTTATAGATTAAAAAAACTAAAGAACAAAAACAGAACAGAGAAAAAAACTGGGATCTAAACACAAACCAACTTACTCCCACACATACTCTCACATAGTTTGCAAAGAAAAATGCATCAGAGTGGAAAGCAGAACTGTGCTGCGTTCCTGTGCAGAACAGAGCATCTGTATACCGATCATCTGCACAATTCTCTCTACCATCATAATCTAAATTGCACACCACAGGCTTTTTAAGTAGGCGTGCTGCTAGGAAGAAAAATTAGATCCTCCCCCACTTTTTATTCATATTTTCTTGTACAGAAATTTCAAGACTATTTCCTCTACTCTTTGGTCTGCCTTTAGGGGTTTTATTCTCTGATCGTGATCCCTTTACAAGCAAGTGCAAACTTCTGATTCTGATGTGATTTAATACTGACAATGCTTGTAAGATCTGATTATCTATCTGTGGCACTTTAGTAACCCTGCTGAGTTGATCTTGACTTAAGCCAAAGTCAGGGCTTCTGTATACTACTGACACTTGGGACAGTGAATCTGAAAGTCAGTTTGAAAGAGAACTAAGATAAAACAAAAAAGATCATTCAAATTCTGTATGAGAACTACCCACACAGGGATTCACATGGATTAGGGTAATCAGTTTAAATTCATACTCCTCATTATTTTTGATTAATTTACAAAATGTCCCCATGTAGTCAAGCCCTGAGAAAAGCAAAAGCCAGGGTCAAGAAAGAAAATTCACAGGCCGTGTGTTTCCTTTGTGTATTGAGATTTCAGAGGAAAACTTCAATAAATGAGAAAGGAAAAATGGAATGCATCTAACTTGTAAATAACGAGTTATCCTCATCTTCGTCTTCCTCTTCCTCCTCTTCCTGTCTTGGGTAGAGACAGGAAGAATCTTCATAGTCAGCTTCATGAGGCACGTTTTCTTTATTGTCATCGCATTCGATCACAACAGTTGGCACTTGTCTCATGTCTGGAAGGCCTGCAGGTCCTGTTTTTGTAACATTGTCACCTGTGTGTAAACCAGAGCTGTTGGGAAAGAAAAACAAATAAATAAACTAAAAGGAAACAGAATCACAGAATGGCCCGGGTTGGAAGGGACCTCGAGGATCATGAATCTCCAACCCCTCCCCAAAACAGCGCAATGGAAGACTGAGTTGCTTCTCTCACTGCATTTAGTAATGGTCTTACATCCCTTTTTGAGAAGAAACTAGAACAGAAATATCTTCACGACCCGTATGACATCTACTGGGATAAAACGAGTACACACTAGATTTAGGGTGCAATATTTGTTAGTGAGATGCAGGACAGCATACAGGCAGAAAGCCAGGACTAAGAACCAAAGCACACAGAGTCTCAAGATTTAATGGGAATTGCACCAGCTACTTAGGGTGACAAGCATGTCTTCAATTTGATATATGTGTGACCTCTCCACTACCACGTGGGCAGGAAGGAGAAAATATCTCACCTGAATGTAAAAGGTGGACTAGAAGGGTGGGAGGAAAGAAAGATATGGATTTTAGAGGAGGATTGTAGACAGGCAGAGGGAAGCTATGGCTTGCACAGTTGCAAGATGTTGATTAACTTGAAAGGAGGGCAAGGGCATGACACTATGAAGCAGAGGGGACTGACCATGCACAACTGGGCTTGGAGATAACAGATTTTGGGAGCTGGTGAGAATAATGAAGAAGGGAGCTAAAGTCTGGAAGGTTTATTTTCTGCAATGACAATAACCCTTTTCTTGTCCTCTGCTGCTCGCTTCATCCAGGGGCTGGACATCAGCCTGGATTAGTATCTAAACTAATATTTCTTTTGTCACATGAAATGTGACAAAGACCTGTCATTACTACTGCTACTGTTTAGCTCTGCCTGTGTGCTGATTTCATTGTCCTTCAACAAGGTTCACACCAATACAAGTAGTGAAACAGGAACATGAACAGTTGAAGACTGAAGTCAAACATCACTCATGTTGCTTTTCTAGTGTGAAATGAGAATGAGAGATCCGTAGGCAAAACTGATGTCTGCTGAAGTTTATTCCTTAGTGGGGAGAAACTGCTCTCCCTCCGAAGTCCCAGCTGAGGCAACAAGTGCATGAAGGGTGAGGAACATGTGCCTGCTGGACACTCTCTTTATGTCAAATTCTCATTTTACTTTGCACAAGAATTCAAGAGTGAAATCAAATGTGCTGGCCGAGATGCATTTGAAGCGCTCAAATTTGGGAGTGACCTTACCAAGCGCAGAGAAGCCTCAATTCTCTCAAGTATTTTAGCCTACTCAGAGTACAAGAGGCATTCCGCATCTTGGAAAAAAAAAAAAAAAAAAGTTGTATTTTTCTCTTTAAATGATTTTCTATGAAGTCAACTTGAAACATTTCTCTTTTTTCTAATCTAAATTTAACATAGACTCTCAAGTGGCTGCCAGATAACATCCCAGAGAATGTTTTAAAAATGTACTTTTGGGTACATAATGCTAGGCCACAATGAGCTTAGGGATTAAGGAGAATAAAAGGCTTCAGATCCTGTGAGCAAACCATACCACATTGTTATCATCACGTTCAGCTTCTAAGGAATCGTCTTGTTAATTGCAGCATTTGTTATCACAGACTAACAAAGAATGAGCTGCATAGCTTTACTGGACGCCTTGAAGAGAGGAACTCCATTTTCTTAGTAATATTCTATGTTTCACACCACAATGCATGAAAAACTCACAAAAAGCTGGCTTGTGCAGTAAGCTCAACCCAAAATATTTTTAATGCAGCAGTAGTATTAGAACTCACCAGCTGAATTCTCCTAAGGACACACAAATGTATTACAGTCTTTAAAAACTTTAACTCCCAAGGTTCAAAAATTTTCAATTTACTAATTTCATTTGAAAAATAATTTTGCTAAGTAACTTATTTTTTTTAGGTCCTTTAACAGGAAAGGCAGGAAATTCAAAAGCTTGGATTTTCAAGAGAAACTAGAACAGAAATTCTGTTAGTATTGCTAAAAGAATGGAGACCACAACCACTGAATCGTTAATTCACCTAATTTGAAAACAACAAATTCACAGAGAATAAGTGCATGTTGGCTAAGTCCCTTCTGGAAACACAAATGAAAGCAGCAAAAAATAGTTCAGCACCCAGGAGCATTTGGTGCTTCACTGCTCTGTGAAGGATGTATGTAGGTTACGGATTCATCTGTGCGTGCACAGGGCAGCAGATATCAAAGTGGCTCACCAATGTAGGTTACCAAGCAGATATCAAATGGAAACAAGATTTACAAATTATCACACTAGATCTTTATTTGAACCACTGCTCTAGATATAGAAGTCTTCTCATCTCATTGTAATTTTTCTGAGTCATCTATTTTCTTGCTAAAACTATTTTCTATTTTAAGTCCCTCATTTTTCCTAGTGTTTTGTGTTTTTCTTGACTAAACTCAGCCTTCTTCACATCATTTTTACTAAGTCAGCTGTCTAAGCAAAGCACTTGTGAAATACATGCATTATTGCAGTATACTTAAGAAAGATGAACCAAGGTCACTGTATATCTTCATTGAGTATAAATTCCTCCGGGTCATTAGCAAAAAAAAAAACCATAGTCAGGTGGTCTACACCACAAAATTTTTCAGCATTATTCACTGAAAAGCACACTGTTGTTTCACACAGTCCATTTTAAATCAGCTTCATCTTTTGCAACTAAATTAGAGAACAGAGCCATAGCTAAGCACGTACTTGTTTTAAAAAGATAAATGTATCTTAATGCATAGATTTGAATAATTCATAGCTAACTATGCACTTACTGTTGTGATCAAAATGGCAAAAATGTTACATTACTACAGCTTCCAATATTTCTAGTGAGAAAAGATATTCATGAAAAATCAGAATTTAAGCGTATAAGTGGCTCATTTTACAGAAAAAAATGTAAATAGAAAAAAACCCTAAAATGTCTCCTGTAAAATCTAGTGGCAAAAAGCACATGCTTCTCCTCTGTCATCACAGTCTCTTAGATCTGAAATAAAGAGTTTCACTCTTACCAGCATGTACTGATCCACAGGACACTGTTCTGTACTTATCACTTAAAACGAAAATTCAAATGACTGTGTATACGCTTATACTGTTCGGGTATATGTGAGAAACAAAGAAGGCAGAGGTATAAATATTATGTGTTTCTATCCTTAGGTAATACTGAAGTTTAAACAAAAAGCAATTATTTTGACAAGCTTTATGGAAGATAAATGTTTTCTGACTCAAATACATTTTATAAGATTTACATGACGCTGTCAGGAACATTAAATGCATTTCATTTTGTGAATGTACAGTCTGAAGCTGAACTGTATGTCCCAGAGGAAATTCACAGTCTCACAAACTGTCTTTTGGACACCACAATTTTTTACTTTTCTGTCACAAATTCAATTCTAGTCCAGAGTGAGATACAGACACTTAACAGCTCTTCACTATATGCACTGAGCAAACTAAGGCCTTGATTCAGTTGCTATTGTACAACAGTCCACAGAGTAATTGAAATCAATTGTTGTCTTACCAGTCAGATCAGGAACTCTATGGGCAAGGAAGAAAGTAAAGTTATTTCAGGTGAAGAAGCTACTAACTTGAAGTTAAAGACATATTACAATGGCACAAGAGGCTTTCTAAAACTTCTCCTGTTGCTACATTTTGCTGAGATCCTTTTGGGCATGGTCCTTCCTCTCAATTTCAATTGAGTCAGGAGGATCAAGCCTTTGGTGGATGCTGGTGGCAGGAATTAACGGTTTCAGTAACTCTTAAAATGCATCATAGATTGGTAAAAAATGATGCCAGAATCTATAAATTTATTTATGCTGAACATATATACTTGGTGTTGAAGCTGAAAGTTGTTTGCAGTAGGTAAAAATTACCAACAGAGGTTGCAGAAAAAAGGTTACATGGAAATCACATTTCTCTCTGTTTCTTCTTAATCTATCATAAATCTGGTAATTTATCAAGGAAAATGAAGGCACACTGGCAATGCAAATGATGTCTTAATAATCATATTATGACAAAGGATAGATTTCCCTTCTAAGAATAGTTTACAAATAGATGTTTTAAGTACCAGATTTTTTTTGCAATCAAAAGTCTTAAGTGTGTAAATGAACCTAATGTTCTACAGTGTCTGCAATAAAACTGAATAAAAGATCTGGGAATTAACTGCAGTTTTAAGCAGCTAGAGGAAGAGAAGCTCAGTAGCTTTCTCAAGGTCAAACACAGCAAAATAACTTCTGGCTTCCTTTCTGGTACAGAGAGACAGCTCATTTTTCTTTGGCCAAAACTGTAGCACACTGGCAAATCAGTGATTTCAAATATGAGCCTTCAGATGCTGCTAGGCTATCTGAATTCCAGAGACCCCATCTGCAAAAAAAAACAAAAACCTGCCCAGATTGCTTGAAGGGGGTGTTTCACTCTTTCTTTCTTTCATCCTGTCCACACTCACAGTCCTGGTTGAAGGAAGGATTGTGAAGTATAAGATCAGTTTAGCAGACAAAATGTGGAATTGATATGAACTGCTTACGGGTGTATCAATGGAATTTAACAAACTTGAGATTCTACTATATCAGGAACAAAGAAACCAGACACAGGGAAGAGAAAATAATTAATATAGGAAACAACTAAATAAATGCAGAGCAGGATACTAATCTGTATTTGTCTATGAGATTCTCCTTTATTAAAGAAAATAATCCCCCAAATCACCAGACTTGGAATCAATATTAAATGGAGTAGAAAGGCTATTATTTTATCATGTAGGACTTTTTCAAGATAAAGACTGATCAGCAAAACTAAATGACTCAAGATTTTTGGCCCAAGAGCAGTGACCCAGTAGTGTGTTATCTCAGAAGGAACAGTAAAGCTCTGCACGTCATTGCTTATCTTATGCATGCAACAGACGGGAGCACATTACTGAATTTTAAGCAGAAAAAAGTAGATCTAGTATCTGTGCAGTTTTAAAAGGCTTTCAATATTTCTGGGCTGAAATGTCCAATGAGAGATACTGAAATATGATTTCCATTGAGTTCCATCCAGATTTTATGCAATTTAGGGAAAAGTAGTACTGTCAGGAGCATTAGGAAAAAGCAGTATTTGGTACAACTAATCTTCTCCCAAGTTAGATGTGTGTATCTTAAGAATCTGCACAGGCCACAACGTTGCTTGGAAAAGTAGTTTAAGATTTTAACAGCAAATGTCAGTTCCACAGACCCTTTTGTCTGTCAGTACTATGAAATAACAATTGCTGTAGTAGAGGAAACAGTCATTTCCTATTTTCTCTCCTGTGAATAGAAACATCATTGATTTGTTTTGACAAGGAGAATAACTGAAGTACTCAATACTTTATTTCATGAAAGCAATAACAGTTAATCACCCCAAAAGGCCACGAAAAACCAACTGCAATATCATGAACTAGGATTCATTTTAATTTTTAATGTGAAATATCACTGCCACAACCTTTTTTACTCTCTTCTGCAGAGGGATGCAACTGCATCATATTAAGGCATGAATCCTCGCTTATTACATTATTAACAAGCAGCACAGCTTTGAATTCAAATTAATAGTTAAAACCAAACAGCATAACCTTCTTTAAATCAGTTAAGCGTACTTGCAGACGTAAACTTGATGGATGCCTAGAAATTGGAGCATTTGTTGCTGTGGGGCAACAGATGCCATAGTGAAGTCATACTCTGAGAGATATCACTGTGCCTTTTGCACACAATGTGAGCCAGACTGTAAGGTCAATATTCAACCTGTGCTGGGGATGGCATTAGCAGTGCTGCCACAAAGGAGCCTCTGGGAGACACTGCTATCCTATGCACTCAGTGCACCATGCTCTGGGCTGATGCATATGCATCTGACCAGCCCTGCTAGCAATTTGAGAGGTAACTAGGTGGTCACTGGGCACAGGATGGATTGTGGATGCTCTTTCTAATCCTTCTGCTACAGTTCTTTTATTGATGGGAACAGGAATCTCCATCACTGTCCTTATAGTTTTCCCCCAGCAGAGAATTTTTTCAGGCTGCAGAAGCATTAGCCCCCTTGATCTAACTGCAGAGATCTCAGTATCCTGGAAGTGAAATAAGCTGACAGAGGAGGACAGCCTCTGTTCCTCTGACTATTTTTAGTGGCAGCAAGGAGAATATGCCATCTACAATAGAAATCCTTTTAACTGTGCAATATAATGAAGGTAATGTTATCACAAAGAGATATTGGGGCAAGTCATTAGGCATTTTGTCTGTTAAGACCAAATATTTTAGCTTCCTGTATAACAGAAGGATGATCTGATGTGCCTAGAACAAGCTGGTTACAAAGCTGCCCTTGTTACTAAATAGAATGTCATTTTTGGACTACCTTCTCTATTCTGGGACTTGCTCAATTTTCATCTAAAAGTCAAAATAATTTTTCCAAAGCTTGCTGATCGAGTAGTCTGTAAGGACAGCTTGCATTTATGCAACATGCTTCACTTATTCAGACTACTTGAAACAACATTTAGAGATGCTCACAAGTGACAGTAATGAAAAACAGCCCCAAGGTGGGTAAGGCACTTCTGATTAAACGTACAACCTTCCTCCAGATGCAAAAGCGTAAGAAGGGAGCTGCTGTGGAATGGGTTAAATACTTAATTTAAAGTAACTGAAGTAATTTAAATAGTCTATTAAAGCCCTGCTAAGTGACTTGTACAAAGTTCTCATAGGTTGTTTTGAGCTAACGGATAATACTAATCAGATGCCCTGGTTGAGTGGCACGTTCTGTTTTAATGTTCTTTTCTGAATCTTTCATTTCCTTTAATTTTTTTTTTTTTTTAAGCAATCCTCCACATAACTGGAGCTCTGCAGTTACATACTCTGCAGTATATACTGCAAACCAGACACATTCTCTGAGCCTTTTCTACACTAGCAGTGTAACCTAGCAAGGACAGGACAAGGGCTCAGGAAATTTGGCCTTTTTCACCATTCTGCCACGCAGTTTTCTAACAAGCCTGGAAAAACTCTTCCCCTGTCTATGTTTCTCCAACAGTGACTCTGCTCTGAAGGTGCTAGATTCCCAGAGAAAGGGCTTGATTCCAGTACTGTCAATATGACTCCGGTGTTAATACTGATACTGAGGCTAGGAGGAAAACAGTGCACATTAATACATAATTTTAAAAGTTGATCCATTACCTTTCTAGTCTTTGCATGGTCATGGCTAGCGTTTTGTTCAGTTCCTCTATCATCCGGCACCCTGAAGGGTGTATGGGCAACGTGCTGGACCCAGAAGGCAGGTGCTGGCTGTGGCTGCCGTACTGGAGCTGGTGCTGGTGAGCTGCTAACTGGGATGGCAGGACAGTGTGATGGTGCTGAGTCAAAGGCTGCTGGGAGCTCTTCTGTGTGGAATAGGATGAGAGGGAGGAGAGGTCTGGCCCCCCTAAAGGCATGCAAATCATGACTTTCTTTGGAGGTAGTGGAGGTGACAGTTTAACTGGCATACAAGGCAGTTTCACAGGGGCGCCAGGATCTAGAACAGAAGAAAGAGAGGCCCTGGTGTTAATTTTCATGGCAGTGAGGTGGAGATCAGAGTATCTGCCAGGGTAAGCAGGAACTGAGGTTGCTAATCAATGCAGGTGTGTGCTTCCCTTCCCACATGTGACAGACAGCTCCGCATAACTTTCATTCAGCACTGTCTTTTTTTTCAAGAACTGTTGTTTTGCAGCGCATCTGAGTCTCATAAAAACATCCCAGGGTTGTACGTGCCCCTTAAGAAACACAGTAAGCAATGCTTAACAAGGCTTGTGGCACACTTCAATACCTTAAAGCACTAATCCCCCAAACCAGCCCTGAGGAGTAAGCACAACCTCTCCCATTCAACAGGCACTTAAACAGGGAGAGCAGTTTGGAGTCTGAAGTTATGGGATGACTCACCACTATCACTGCTGGAGCGAAAGCTCAGGCATACCTGACCCTTCTCAGTTACTGCAGTGCAATTACTACAAGTCACCTTTCTTACAGCTTTGTAAGATGCAAAAAATCTGGTGTCAAAAATTACATTAAAGGGCAAGAGAGAAATGAGATAGGGTTTGAATATTAAGTAGGAGTGAACTGGAAAAATAAAGGACACAGGAGGAAAAGATGGTAAAGGGTAGGAGATAGTTAGGATTAAAACATTCTTTTACAGAAGACTTGGCAGACACTTTTCTAATTTTAACCTTTTTAACTCCAGGTGTACTGAATCACATAGTTGTTCTGTCAAGCAAAGTCTCCCCTGGTTTCCATGGAAAGTCAGTGGGAGGTCCATAAACAAACATCTCTGCCTGGACTAGGCTGCAGGATGCAGATTTTTGGAGCTGTACGGTGAAATGGTTTCAAAAGGGAGAAGAGGTAATGAGAGGGCTTGGAGTTCCCAAAATGTGCGTGGGGACTGACTACAGAACATTCTAGGAGCAAAGAAAATGATAATAAATGTATATATTGTGAGCTCCAACTGTAAATGTCTTTAGAAGAAAGCCAAGCCCTATTTGGCGTGGAATCCCACCCCAGACATTTGGCTCTGTAATGCTCTGCATGCTCTGTGGCTTTTTGTTGCTTCAGTTCACACTTCTTGCTGTAACATAGTAAAGGAATTGAAGGGTCAGAATCTTCTTATGACCAAAGAAAGCTTGGTAGTAAGATGCTGCTCCCTCTAGTTTCAAATGCCATCACTCTCCTGAGTAATATCTGATTTTTAAAGTCCTTTTCCAGATGGTTCTTTTTAGTGTTAACTACCCTTCTCCCTGATCTCTTTATCCTTCCCTCCTTATGGACTGTCCTGGGCATTGCTTGTACTAGTATCCATATCTACTAGCCAGGGTGCACAAGGTCAATACCAAGACTTACAAGCTCTAATGCTTCTTGAAAATGCTTAAAGACAGCAACGTGGAAAAAGACCATTTATAAGGCCAAGCTCATTCATGGTATTAGACTTTTTTTAGCGCTAGTGTGGATGCTTTACTGCATCCACAGTATCCACTTGATACTGGTGTTACATTAGAACAAAAAAGCCCACACAAACAGCAAGCCTTCCCTTTCTTCAAGAGACCAGGGAGGCAAAGGTTGTGCAAAGATGAAATGGAGGCATGGACAGATAGTGGTCTTTCCAAATTGTAGAGTAGGATAGTTACAGATGTGAGAACCCAAGTCTTTCTGTTTTCAGTGCAATATCATATCACAGAATCATAGAATGGCTTAGGTTGGAGGGGACCTTAAAGATTATCCAGTTCCAACTCCCCCGAGATCTCCCCAGAGCCTTCTCTTCACCAAGCTAAACAAGTCCAACTCCCTCAATCTTTCTTCATAGGAGAGGTACTCCAGCCCTTCTGATCTTGTGGCCCTCCTCTGAACGAACTCTTACAGCTCTGCATCCCTTCTGTACTGGGGGCCCCAGGCCTGGACACAGTTCTCCAAATGGGTCCTCACAAGCACGGAGTAGAGGGAGACAAAACAACTCTCCCTGTTGGCTACTCCTGTTTCAGTGCAGCCCAGGATACTGTTGGTCTTCTGGGCTGCAAGTGCTGGCAGACTGCTGGCTCACATCCAGCTTTTCATCCATCAGAACCCCTAAGTCCTTCTCCGCACAGCTGTTCTCAATGAGTTCTTCTCCCAGTTTGTACTCTTATTTGGGATTGCCTCAATCCAAGTGCAACATCTTGCACCTTGCCTTGTTAAACCTCATTAGGTTCTCACGTGTCCACTTTTTGAGTATATGCAGGTCCTTCTGGATGGCCTTCTGTTGTGTCAACTGCACCACTCAGCTTGGTGTCACTAGCAAACTTGTGAAGGGTACACTTGAACCCACTGTCTGTGTCACTGATAAAGACGTTGATGAGCACTGGTCCCAGGATGGACCCCTGGGGGACACCACTTGTGACTGGCCTCCAGCTGGCAACAACCCTCTGCCTATGACCATACAACCATATCTTTATCCACCAAATAGTCCAACCTTCAAATCCATATCTCTCTAGTTTAGAGATAAGGATGTGGTATGGGACCATGTCAAAGGCCTTGCACAAGTCCAGGTAGGTGATATCAATTGCCCTTCCTTTCTCTACAGATGCCATCACTCCATCACAAAAGGCCATTGGACTGGTCAGGCACAGTCTGCCCCTGCTGAAGCCAAGCTGGCTGTCTCAGATCATCTCCACATCTTGCATATGTCTTAACATCTCTTCCAGGAAGATCCGCTCCATGGTCTTCCCACGCACAAACATGAGGCTCACTGGCCTTTAGTTCCCCGGGTCTTCCTTTCTCCCTTTCTTGAATATGGGATTGATATTTCCCTTATTCTAGTCACCAAGACTTTGCCTGACAGCCACAAACTTCACCTGACAGACGTGATATCTGCTCAGTGTTGCCTCTCTTGAAGGCAAAAATTCTGATGGCTTCATCAAGGCTGAAATCTAACTCAGGGAACTGCCAAACAACAGGGCACTGTCTTCTCCACTAAAGCAGATTGTCTACTGTACAGTAGGAAAAAAAGACTTTAAAGATTTTCTTTGCAAGCACAGGCAGGACTCCAAGTTACTGTGTTTTACTTACATACACATTAGTTGTGTATATCTTCTCTTTGTATTCTCCATAAAAGAACACATCATCTTCAATAGAAGATAAGATAAATAAGAAAAAGGAGTAAATTATATAGAGCCCTGAGAGCATAAGGCTCCTATGGGGTTTGTAGTAACAAAATGTGTTCATACATTTCTGCTCCAGGCAATTTCACTTCGGGAGCTGGTCCTGAATTACAAAAATTACCCTAAGATCTTCATTTCCACATTGAAAAGTGCAGATCTGCCTGTTAGCTTTGGATTCGTTTCTGCTGTAGCTCAATTAACATCTTCACCTGACAGCGCCTGTGCTACCCATTTTTTTTTTACATTATAAAGAATTCACAGAGTGAATTCACAGAGTGAATTCAAAAGAGATTCTAACTGCAGGTATCTCTTGCTTCTGACTAAAGAATAACCATGAGGCCTCCCCTCAGCCTTCTCTGCTCTGGGCTGAACCAACAAAAAGACTTCAGCTTCTCCTTATACGTCTTGGCCTCTAAACCCTTCCCCATCTTTGTAGCTTTTATATGGACTCTGTAATAGTTTTATGCCCTTCTCATACTGCGGCACCCACAACTGCCCCCAGTGCTTGAGGTGAGGCCATACAGCACAGAGCACAGTGGGACAACCCCTTCCCTCGCCCGGCTGGCAGTGCTGGTCCTAAGACACCCCAGGGTATGGTTGGCATTTTGGGCTGCTAATGTCTAAATGCAGCCTTGAAAGTGAATCAGAGGCATTAAATCCACTTGTCTGGCGTCTACCTTCAGGAGAATTATATGTGCCTGTGGAAAAAAAAAAAAAGGCTAAAAGGAGAATGACTGCAACAGAAGGAACGTTTGATCCACTCACACAGAAACCTATCAATATGTCTTCACTGTCATCAGTAATGGTGACAAGCCCTGCACTGAAAATTAAACACGGTGGACTCATTAGCAAGTGTTCTGAACAAATGGGACGTTGCTCAAATCCATGGGTTCCAGGCATGCTACTAGAAATGGCACTACTATTGTGGATTAAAGGACAAAATGACTTGTCCGTTGTGCCTAAAAGCCTAAAGGAGACTGCATTTTACAGTTCTTTCTTTTATTAATTTCACAATATTTGTGATGTATGAAGCAGAGATGGAAATGCTTTTTGTCTCCAGTATGGAATATCCATCAGACATTGACATTTGTAGATGAATAAGTAGCTGGGCAGGAGAAATATGAGCAAGGAATCTGTGGTAACTGTCTTCTCTGTAGAAGATTACTAGAGTTTTAAATCATTGCACAAAACACTAATGTGACAGAAGAGAAGCAAACTGTGTGAAGCCAGGTGTGCAAGTCTGATTAATCTCTTCTGGATTAGATTCTTCATGCTCACAATAATAATGAGAAATTTTGCAAGATGCTGGTTCCCAATAGGGTTGTGACCACTCAGAACTGTACATGGTTAAGTAATAACTGTGTCATAATTACGAAAGAGATGTTTGGACATTAAAAATTTTATGATAATCTAGGGACTCAATCTCAGCAGTTCAGTTAAATTTGGTCCCAGGTGATGATTTCAGTTCTTCCTTAATCTTCACTGAAATGAGGGGGCTGCAAGCATCATCCTAAATGCCTGAGCACTGCATGTGGATATTGGAAAATGAAAATTGAAAGAAATTCTGCTCATGAAGTTTCTCTAATAATGATCATATTTGAAAGCCAGTAGGGAGCTCACTAGGAGGTAACTGGCCAACAGGAAACCCAGAGCAGCGGTCAACAGTATCAAAACAATTAAGAATTGCATTTTTCTGCTAGGTCTGCCCATCTTGTGCTAGGAAGGAATCAATTAATGATTAAGAGAGGCATGCTGCTTTATTCCAACAATGTAAAAAGTAGAGAGAGGCTGTGATGGCATTTCCACACCCAGTACCGTGACAGGGATGCTTTGTGCTGATGCAGCATTACCAAGAGCACTGGGAGATGGTGTAGAGAAAAGTACTAAGCACCCTTCTGCAGCAGCAGAGGCACCCCTGCCAGTGACTGCTCTACAGTCTGCTCTTGGCCCCGTCTCCATTCCCACATGGCTTCATCCCCTTCTTAAGGCACTTGGACCTTGAGAAGAGTCATGCCACAGCTGTGTGATTTATATTTGCTACAGGCACTTCTCTTCCTGTCATTTTTAAAACCAATTATTCGTTTTTATTTTCCACAAAATTAAATGTGCTTTTACATGTTTATTTTAGGCCTGCTCTTTTATGTGCATTTCTTATCATGGAAAAGACCGATCTTTGTATTGGCACATGCTTTCAGAAGTGAAGATTGTTTCTTTGACATTTCTAAAACCTGTATTACATTCTTTGACAAACCCTGCAAGTCAGTCTTCATACCATTACTGAAGAACTTTGGGACAAGTTCTCAGCAAGAAGCACGTCAGACACGAAGGAAACTTTTATTTCCTCAAGTTTTGTGTTTATTCATTTATTTATTTTATCCTTACTATAGAATCATAGAATTTTTGAGTTGGAAAGGACTCTTAAAGGTCATCTAGTACAACTCCCTTGCAATGAACACTGTAGGGACACCTATACCTACCTCAGGTTGCTCAGAGCCCTGTCCAGCCTGACCTTGAATGTCTCCGTCCGCCACTTCTCTGGACAACCTGTTCCAGTGCCTCACCACCCTGATTGTAAAAAACTTCTTCCTTATATCCAAACTAAATCTCCCCTCTTTTAGTTTGAAACCATTTCCCCTTGTCCTGTCACAACAGACCCTGCTCAAGAGTCTGTCTCCTTCTTCCCTACAGCCCCCCTTTAGATACTGAAAGGCCGCTCTCAGGTCTCCCCAGAGCCTTCTCTTCTCCAGGTTGAACAGCCCCAGCTCTCTCAGCCTGTCCTTGCAGGGCAGGTGTTCCATCCATTCGATCATTTTTGTGGCCCTCCTCTGGATGCACTTCAGCAGGTCCACATCACTCGTATACTGAGGACTCCACATCTAGACTCAGAACTCCAGGTGAGGCCTCACCAGCACAGAGTAGAGGGGCATGATCACCTCCCTCAACCTGCTGGCCATGCTTCTTTTGATGCAGCCCAGGATACAGTTGGCTTTCTGCACTACGAGGGCACATTGCTGGCTCATGTCCAACTTGCCATCTACCAGACCTTTTCAGCAGGGCTGTACTCTCTTCTTCCTTCCCCCAGCTTGTATTGATAGGGGGGGTTGCTGCAAACCAGATGCAAGACCTCGCACTTGGATTTGTTGAAGCTCATGAGGTCCACTGCTTGAGCCTGGGCCCACTGCTCAAGCCTGTCTGGGTATCTCTGAATAACATCCTGTCCCTCAGGCATGTTGACCGTACCACAAATCTTGGTGTCATCTGCAAACCTGCAGATGTCATTGTCATTGATGAAGAAGTTAAATATGATCAGGATTTTATACCTTTAGTGATTTTATAATATCATGTTCTCACCTACATTTGTATAAAACACATTTACATTAAATAGTTATGCATATGTACATATTTGCATACATGCATACAAACATGTTAAGACTGAAGCTGAGGCATTTCTGTAACTTCTGACTCAAATGTGTTCCATCAGAAGATCACATTTTCCCTTGCAGTCTTGTTGAATGGAGATAGCTAACAGGCCATTAACCACTGTTACTCCCTACTGATCATGCTCAGAATCTCTTAATCTTTCCTTCAATATTCTCAAAAAATATTTAGTAGAAAAATGGGTGTGTAACAAGAACAATCTTCACCTCGAATGCCAGGATTGAGATTTTACCTGTTTTCCCATAAACAAGCTGAGGATGTCTCTGGGGTTATCAGTAAAAGAAGAGCCTTAATTCTGCTTCTCACTGATGAGGGTGCTTCATTAGGATTGACTGATCATTTCCAAAAATTATACATGGCTAATATGATTACCACTGGAGAACACATCCTTAGTCCATGAATGTAAATGGATCCTTAAGAATAAGCTTAATGCTTTTATTTATAAAGTGTGTACAAATGAGGCTTTCTGTTCTAGCAGGAATACCTTAACCAAATCTAAATCTCAGTTCTTTTCTCCTGCATGTACAAGAGTCTGTCCATATGCACATACAAGAGATCAGTTACGATCGAATGAGAGATGAGTAAAAGCTACCATGAACTAAGAGAAGTCACAGTTGTATTTTGCTTTAACTGGAAAGTCGTTACCATATCAAGCCATTGATTTATGCTTGAGACCAATTCTATTTCGCACAAAATTTCCAGCTGCAAAAAACCCCCAACCATCAGAAGCACCCATCCTGCAATTCTTCTGCTGTCTTCCATGAAAGGAAGGCTTATGAACGATGGGTACTTAGTACCAGAGGTTTTTCCTACACCTTAGTTTTTTTACCTACACTATTCCTTTTTTATTTTTATTATTTTTAAATATTTTCTTCATGTTGGCCTCATTTTTGAGCCACTTTTTGTAATTAGAATGAAGTGGAAGGTAATAGGAAGCTGTCACTTTCCTCACCTGAAGCCATTAATACTCCTACCTGGCTTTCCAGGCTTTGCAAATGCCCATTTGGTTTGTAGTATAAGGCAATTACGTGTAGATTTTGGCAGGCAAGAAAGCAAAGAGATTCCACATAAAATGAACAAAACTATACAGAACAAAAATGTGTAGCCATCCAAACAGAAACATGAAGAGAATACGTACAGTTATGAGAGAAAACCAGAACATATTCTTCCCTAATGAGCTCTTTTCTGATATTTTTCTTAACCTAAATAAAACAAGTATTAACTTCCAGGAAAAAATAGTACCCTGAATGTATTAATGAAGACTGAACATTTTTCACATTAGCCCTGAAAAGACTGGAATAACATTAACACCAGAAGAGCAACCCAGCGAGAACACCAGGAGCTGCCCCACTACAGAGATGAACCACATCTTGTCTTGAGCTTGGGATTTCAAGGCGCTACATCCTGGGAAGTGGCTGAAACTACGAGCAGACTGTTCAAAAGATGCAAGCAAGGACTTACAGAACCTTTTTTGTTCTGTGTAAATGAAATAATTCTCTGTTTCAGTGGCCTAAATGACAGACCGGAGAGAGGAGACCAGAGGAAGCAGGTTGCAGGAAGTGTGAGCAGGGAGGCAAAATGGCAAGAAGCCATGGGACAGAACAGCCCATGTAAGGACAGGGGGACAGGTGAAAGAGAAACAGGGAAAATATAGGGTGTGTGCAGTGGGACCTGCCCAGATGGTGGTTGAGGGGAGAAGTGACAAAGAACAACAGCAGAAAGCAAAATTCTCCCTCTCCTCTCAACCTCAATGCCCTTTATGATTAAAGGCATTTAAAGATATCTAGTGTTTTCCTGGTACTTCCTTCCCCATCAATGCACATTCTGTAATTTTTGTGGCATTCTTGATTAACAAGAATGAAGGAAATGCTGTGCCGGCATTAGGTAATTATGTCTGAGAGGGGAAGAGTCCTGAAGCAACCTTGATGGTGTAGCCTGAAAATGCTTTGTGATACCTGCCCTAGGTACAACACACATACATTACCAGTACACACAACAACATGGGTGAACATCTTTACAGAAGGACACAGAGCACCTTGCTATAAGGGCAGGCTTTTCCTATAAGGGAAATGGTAGTGCTGAGGGTCTAGGAACACCAACTTACCAGTTAAGTGGCTGGCAATCCTGGCAATAGGTTTAGGAGGCAGGGCAGGGGGCTGTTTGAGGAGGGATAACTGTTTCACTGGGGTGTCCTCATGGTCTCCAGGGAAAGCAGCAGATTTTTTGGGGGGAAGTAGCAGGACTGGCTTAGCTGTAGGATCTTGGGACAGGAGGACTCCAGATTCATTGGATGTGGGGCTCTCTTCAGACACTGGAGGACACAACCACATCATAAACGCAACAACGTTACGAGCAAAGCAGTAGCGGATACAGCCATTGTAGAACGTGAAAAGCAGAGCAAGAATGCAGGTTAAGACTAATAGATTTCACTCAAACATTGTGTAACACAGAAAGAAGGAAAGAAAGAAAAAGAGTAACACACATCTACACAACAGCTGAATTTCCCATTACCTCTGACAGAAGTCAGCTCCCTTATGCCAGCCTGGGATGTATTCTCACATGTTGAATACAAATGTTCAAAATGTCACATCCTAGATGGTCTGTCACCACAGCTTTCTCAGGGCCATATATGTTAGCAGGTGGTCTTCAGATTTACACTATAACTCTAAAAGCACCTCACAAGGGCTATTCCATTTCAAAGAGGCTGCGTAGTTCACCTGATCACAGATGGGCACTTTTGCTAGTCACTTTTCCTCACTTGATCTTCATCCATGACTCTCAGTGGTACATAGAATGAGGGGTTAACTTAGATGTACAGATTGTTGTCTCTCTTTATAGATTGAGGACAAAGTGTAGATAGCCTCATCTAGGGCGGTGCAGCTGGCTGCTAATTATTCAAAGTTGTATAATGTAAATGTCACCCAACACCACGTGGCAAGTAAAGGACAAGACATACCCCAGGGTTTAAAAATGTTGTCAGCCCCCTTGAGCTCATTGGCACACCTGAGAAGTAGCAGGAGAGAAGTCTACAGCTATAAGTTAAAAAAAAATACAGAGACTTTGCTTTACTTGCAGACTTTACTTGTGTAGAAGCAGCAGTTACTGCTATGCTGAGAGAGCAAAAATTTTTTTATGGAGCACTCAGTGATAATCTGTTTGCTGTTATCTCCTTCTCCACCAGAAGACCTTGGTCTTCAACAAGGTCTTCTTGAGACTACACACCAAAGGTTAGAAGTCAAAAACTTGTTTTGAACAGCTTAAAGTAGCTATAGCATGATGAAAACAAGATGTTACCTGTCCCATCCATGATCTCTGTGGTCGGGAGCACTTCGTACGAGCAGGGTTCCCCAGGTGCTGAGCCTGACTCCAGTTCTGCTAGGGCTGGCAGGGATACCTGGCTGGAGCTCAGCACTTGTCCAGAGCCCAGAGGCTGCCCGTTCTCCAAAGCTCCTTCTTCATTTGGTATGGAAAGTTCTCCATCTGTTCATATTTAGAGGAAAGCAAAATGATAACAGAAGACATTTAAATAAGACGCAGAAAGAATTTAAAGTGAATCCTGCTAACAGTAATATATTGTTTGTGAGTGAGAAACCTGAACTAAGCCATTGTATGTATGTAGAAGACAGGGATAACAATCAAAACAATATGGTTTGGATCACAAAAATACAACTTATGTTGAATATATCTGACTGATGTTCTATCTGTAACAGTTTCACAGAAGTGTGACAGCATTTCATTTGCCTGACAGGGTTGTTATGTGATATTATATGCGATGTTTGAATTATGTATTATGATATGTGGCCTAAGCTGGATGGTTCCTGGTCACCCTACATCTGATAGAGTGATAAAATCTGTTTTTCCCTCTGTCTCTGCTTAAGCTGCGAACTGAGGAATGGGCTGAACTGAAGCTATCGATCTTTTTTCTTTAGAAAAACAAACAAACACAACAATACATGATTTATATTTTAATAATAATAATAACAAACATTATTCCCTTCCACCATTTTTTACACTATTAGGGGCACAAACAAAATCACAGACATATGCCACTATTTTATATACTATTAAAACTACTGTAGTCTCCCAGTATGACCAAGAGTATCAGTAAGGGAAAGAAAAATTTCTATAGTTGCCTGGTGAAGGTCTTGATAAGGAGATAAAGCAGATTACATTTTGGAAGCCTCTTTTTTAAAAGTCATTATTAATAACTTATCCATTTGAGCCAACACTTCTGGATCAGCAATTGTTAGTTTTTTTCCTATCAAATACCACTTCACATTAGAAATAATATAGAACAGAAGGGTGGGATCAACTCATTCTCCACAGCATCAACCCACATGATTTTTGTATCAGAACTTGTTATGCACAGCCCTCTGGTACCTAGAGGCAAAGACTACACAGATATCTCAATTACAATTTTATGAAGTGTTCTGCCATTATGAGTGGAAGCCTGAAAATATAACCAGAATGTGACCTGTAAAGCAGAAAGCCCAGCAGGCAGATAAAGAGAGCCTAGTGTTACCACACACTCAAATTATCATTTTTTTTAATCAAATTCAGAATGTCCAGATCTAGTTCTTGATTTTGGGTCAACTGTGACTAGCCTTATTACTGCTCACTGTACCAAACAGAGATGTACATCATTCAAGTGAGCACACATTTTCCCCTCACAGGAATAAGATGTGCAAAACACTTTGGAAAACAATATTGAAGAGATAAAAAACGTTAAGTTTCACTTAGATGTCAAGACACTGCAATTAACAAGTCTGGAAGGAAAAGAAATCAGATTATATTCTGACTTGTACAGTTTCTGTACAACATGTAAAGATGATCTATTGCATATTTTGGTATTGTTAGAAATAGCAAGGTCTTGACATTCTTGGTTATCTTGCAGTGTTTCTGAAGAACTAGAGTTTTTACTGTATACTGTTACATCATAGCAGGCTGAAACTCTACCTGTAGCTTTCAGAGCAATCAACTGAGCTGGCAAAAGGTGGCAACATTAATCAAAACTGAAGGTTTCAGCCAACTGTTCACAGCACAGCTTCACTGTAGGTGCTTCGGTCATTCGATACAAACCATTTTATTTCCCTAGACAGCAAAGATCAAACAACAGTTCAGCCAACATTTAAGCTGAATGTTTTTTTGACTTAGCTGTTTCGGTGGAAATACTATATATCCTGTCCTTGATTTGTATCCCTTTTATAAACACACCCCTTTACAGTGTTCGGGATAAAGGCTGCTGTTATTTCAGATGCATGGTTTCATGAAAGACCATAACTATTTACTGGGCAGAATAACTGCTTTTTGAACCAAAGACAGTGATTATATGCAGCAGTATTTACTAATTTCAGCACACGACTAAATTTAACCATTACTCTCACCTAAGAGAAAGATTTTTTCTTTAAGGATATCTACATATTTTAATGAAGTGAGATGCCAATTGTAACATGTTGAGCACTTTGAAATCTTACTGTCTTAAATGCACTTTGCACTTCTCAAGGTATATTCAGCATGACTAAAGAAGACTTGATTCAAGTCACCTGCTCTTTTTTTTTTTTACAGAAAAAGCAAAATGTGAGATAAAGTTTTGACTTTTATTTTTTATCATAACAAGAATGACAGTTCTCATGACAGCACAACCTATTTTAATCTTCCCTCTAAATATCTCTAATCTTCATCTAGACTCTAAAAATCATCCTCAGATTTGACTGAAATGATCAGACATGACACAGAATCATGACTGAAACATATACCCTAAATCTGAGCTTTCTTAAAGCTACACAGGGAGCTGTTAAAACACAGAAAACAGATCAAAGACAGATAAAATCATCATTTGTAGAGTGAAGAATCTCTCAGTGTGAATTAATCCTGGATCAGAGGCATGCTTGACAATCAGATATAAAAGGCAAATTAATTGCTATTTTTAAAGCACTAAAAGCTATTTTAGTTAGCTGACATACAAATGAAAAGAATTCTAGTAATGCAATTATGATATATATGGATGAATCAATTAGTCTTAAGGAACTGGCTAAGGGTTTAAAGTTAATTTTGCACATTGATAACATAATCTTTTGTTCTTATGCTTGCTAAATCCTTTGCTGCGTCTTCTCAGAGCCTGCTGTTTCTAACTGGAGAAAGACTCCCTAAATGCATGAGGTTTTTTGATAAAGCAGGCGGAGTGCAAGTCAGTTTGATCTGGAAGGGACCAAAGTGAACAACATGAACTCTGCAGCAAAATGAACACATGAAGGATGCTGCCCTGCTGATCAAGAGCCACAGAAGAAGCAGAACCTCAGAGAAAATTCTCCGATGCAGAAAACTCTACCCAGACTTGTTGGTTCACCTTTCCATATGAAAATAACAATATGGGGTGAAGGCTCATAAATGAAGAGATATGTTCAAAAGAGGTGGATCCTGGGAGCTTGTTTGGCCTAGCAGCTACACTGCTCACCCAGCACCAGTCTTATCTACTGAAGGATGAGGGTTTGAGCTCTCAGCTCAGTGTAATTCTTAGACTATCACAAGTTCATGTGGCCAGATGGAGTCTACTCCAGGGTACTGAGGGAGCTGGCAAAAGCACTTGACAAACACCTTTTCATCATTTATCAACAGTCTTGGTCAACTGGGAAGGTCCCAGATGACTGGAGACCTGTCAATGTGAATCTCATTTACAAGAAGGGTCATAAGGAGGACCTGGGGAATGACAGGCCTGTCAGATTGACCTCGGTATCAGGGAAGGTTATGGAGCAAATCATCTTGGCCAAGAAGGCCAACAGCATTTTGGTTTGTATCAGTAATAATATAGCTGATAGCACTAGTGAAGAAATTGTCCTCCTGTACCCAGCGCTGGTGAGGCCGCACCTTGAACTGTGTTCAGTATTGAGCCCCTCACTACAAGAAAGACATTGAGGCCCTGGAGTGTGTCCAGAGAAGGGCAGTGAAGCTGAGAAGGGTCTGGAACATAAGTCTTAAGAGGAGCAGCTGAGGGAACTGGGATTGCTTAGTCTGGAGAAGAGGAGGCGGCTCAGGAGAGACAGGGGAGACCTTCTAGATCCCTACAGCGACCTGAAAGAAGATTGTAGAGAGGTGGAGGTTTACCTCTTCTGCCAGTTAACTAGACATAGGATGAGAGGGAACAGCCTCAAATTGTGCTGTGGAGGTTCAGGTTGAATATTAGAAAAAAAATTATTTTTAGAAAGAATGATCAAACATTGGAACAGGCTTCCCTGGGGAGCAGTGCAGTCACCATTCCCGGAGGTGTTCAAGAAACATGTAGATGTTACATAGCTTAGTGGATGAGATGAAGGGAGGTCTTTTTCAAACTTTATGATTCTATCTATGATTCTATGATTAAGCATGGTTTGTACTCAGGAAATCATTCGCCAGATTCACTTTTGGGTACTTACTGAAAATGACTTACTGTGAAGCAGCCCACTTTGCATGTGGACAGTGCCTAGCTGGTACAGACCAGTATTTTTGTTGTTTCATTTCTTTGGAGCTCTGCCTGCCTTATCACCATATCTTTTGATTCTGAACACCTTGGAATAGAGAACTTCTCGTATGACTGAAAAATGTCAAGGTCATGTGCTGCTTCCACAGATAAATGACTAAGGAAGTAAAAATGATACGGAGAATTCTACATCCCATGTTACTTTCCATTTTTAGTTGTCTTCTTCAGTACTGGCCTGCTCTCAAGTAAGAACAACTAGGAAATTATTCTTGATGATGAAAGGTAGGAAGGGTGGGGCACA
Source organism: Pavo muticus (assembly GCA_016647715.1). NCBI lineage: Eukaryota > Metazoa > Chordata > Aves > Galliformes > Phasianidae > Pavo > Pavo muticus. Next base: position 819,628 of record JACDJE010000017.1, read on the forward strand.
TCCATGCTTAGGCTCTGTTTTGTTTTGTTTAGGCTCAACACTGAGCTCTGTTGTTTATGATTTATCATTCACAGAACATCTTCAAATCCTGACAGGATTTAGGTAATTTGAAATATGGGTTTTAAAACCTCATTTTGTTCAGATGGACAGTACAAAAATATGAAGATGAAGATCACTCATGCTTCCTTGAGGAATCATTGCATGATTATCTCTGAAGCAAACAATCAGTACACACATTCAGAAATTTCTCACTACAGGAAAACTTGTTTATGTTCAGATTAAAGAAGAGGTATCAAAATACTACTAGTAGGTTTAATTCTTTGTCTGGTATCGTAGCACACTGGGCAACTCTTAAGACAGTTGCTTTTGAAATGGTTACAATTTTATATGTGAAAATCAAACCTATTCATCTCTGTGTTTGAGCTCTTGGTTCTACCAGTCCACAAACTATTAGAACAGAAGGCATCTAATCAGATACTTCTTCAATGTACTGTTTTTCTAAAAGCACACTGTATTTGAAAAAAATACAGTGTACTTAAAAAAAAAAAAAAAGTACAGTAGCCTTTGCCTACATTTTCAGAAGACTCAAGTTACAGAACCTAAAAAAGAGCAAAAAGTTATTTCGGCACGAGTCTGGACCTTGCCAAGAAATGAAGTCCCTGCACTTCAGTCTAGAGCAGTTTCACTTGAGCAGTTTAAGTGTGAGGGTCACCGAAATAATAAAAGCATTTATTGTTTCCCAAAAATAGCAGCTGGAATGCAGTGACTCTCCTATGTGTGAACACTGTGACTTACTGAGCTCTGTTAACTCTCACCTGCTGGATGACACAGTGACCTAAGAAGCCAGCAAATCCCAAAGCAAACAGGTCAGAGTGTCGCTCTAAAAAGCAGGAGAACAAACTGGCTGTCTAATTCTGGTTTTCTTCAGCATAGATGATAAAATAACACTAAGTGCACTGCAGTTTCAGAATTTCTGTTCTTATGTCAGTCTACCTATATAGTTTCCTTTAATCTGTTTAAGAAAGAAAAAGGCAAAATAATCGCTCCTCAGCTTTGGTCTCCTCTGTGGAAAGGCAGACAGAGTTTTAGCATTATGGTTCCGCCTGATGTCTGTGCAAGATTCTTCTTGGTATAGAAAGTATAGAAACAACCATCAAATAAAGCTTTCTACTATGAAGTGCAGCGCTTCTATGATGTATTGGAGATTAACTATCAGGAAGTACAAGGAAAATGTTATTTCTGCTTAAGGTTTACAGCGAGACATAATACCCTTTATGAGACCTATGCTTGTCCTATTACATCAATGAAGAAAATGTTACTTTTCCTCTACACATTTTGCCTTCTTTCATCATATGTGATCACCATTACTATACTTCTACACAACTATCTTCCCCTCTGCTCTGCTTCTTTCAAGGAAGGACTCCTTGAAAGCTTCATAGCTTTCTGAGTTTGCAAACAGCAGGAAGTAAGGTGGAGATACTGAATTAGAAATCTAGCTGTGTTGGGTGATAGTTTCCCATTTAGTTGCATCTGACAAAAGTTTGATGTCTCTACATCTTGTACTGGAAACGGGAAAAGGCGGCATGTATTTCATACTAGGTCTTTCTGATATGAAAAGGTGAAAAATGACTACAAAGAGGAGATTTTTTGTATGTTTTCATGATGAGGACCTCCAGACAACATAATGCCTACTTTACCAGGTGACAAAAAAGTTTACAGACTACACATTAACTGAATGGAAAAAGCTGCAGCCTTTTGCAGCAGGGAAGGGAGAATTTCCCTGAGTTTCAAAGGCAGAGAACAGGGTCAGGTTGCACAGGAGAGATTTTATTAAGGATGCCTTTAGGTGAGTGTAGGGATGACCAGAAGCTGACTTCCAAGCTCCCTAGGGTGCTGAACTGGGAGCCTTGCTGGCAACAGAGACACCTGGCTGCATATTCAATCCAAGTCACAGTCCAGAAAGCGTGAAACCCAAGGCACCCAGAAGGGAAAATCTTTTTCCAGTTGTGGTTTCTACTCCGCACTTGCATCTCGGATGACTTTCAAGACAGCTACCCATAGTGAGAGCTCAGGCATTCTTAAAAGATTAAAAAGCATCTAGAATAGGTAATGGATGAAAACCATAGAAAGTAATCACAAGCCACACATTGATTTTGTTTGGGTTAGTAAATTTTTACATCATCTCTTCTTTCCCAACAAGCTAGATCAAAGTAGATTTAAATGGTCCAGATTTTATAAGATAGATCCTACTTAGAAAAACTCTGGAAGTTTATAACTTCAATTGACTTTTACCAGGTTTTGTTGTGGTACTGTTAAACACTTCTAGACTTGGAATTAATGAGGCATCAAAGCACATACCTAAGTTCTATTGAAATTAAAATGCAACCTTGGCATGCCTTAATACAATTTGCTTAATTAATTGCCTTAGTTACTGACAAGAGAAGCAGCAAACAAATAAAAGCTGGAATTAAATACTCACAAATATGTAATAGATATCAATTATTCGTTATGTTACCTGTGTAAAATAATGGTGTTTTGCATAAGTAATACATCACCAACTCAACAAATGAATAATTCTGAACGGGGAAACATTATTATTACGTATTCTGAGTTGTTTCAAGTGTTCTATGCTCATCACACAATCCCAAATCCTAAAACCATTTCTCTTTTCCACAACCATTAATCCTACAGTGACTCAACCAGAGATAATAAATGCATGCACAGACCCATTCCATCTCCCCTCAGTCTGGATGCCTTGCTGTTTTGCAGCAGGTGACTACTGCACAATGTTGTGATTTATATTTTTGCTGCTTTACATTTCTGATTAGCTTTCAAGTTTATTTGCAAGATCCACCAGGAGATGTTTGGAGACCTTATTCTATACGGTTCTGCCATTCCAGATGTTATTCCCAATTCTTAATGTTATCACAAAGTGAGATCTGGCCATAAAACTATATGGGATGTCAATTTAACACTGTGAAAAGAAGAACGCTTACCTTTATCAAAAATTTCCTTTAGCACTCCTCGTTTTATAAGCTCCTCTCTGCTTTGCCTCATTGATATCTTTCTTTCCAAAGCTGAAAGCAAAGGAGAAGGGTGATTATTAACAGAAAAGAAAGGAAATGTTTTAAAATGCTTTTTCTCCACGTACAGTCAGTGGCAAATGAGAGTGTCAAAAGCCCACAGAACCTCCTTGCTCTTGAAATAAGGCTAATATTGATAGAAATGTCTATAGACTGACTCATTTGAGGGTACGTCTCAATTCCCATTGCCCAATTTGGTACGAGACCCAAGCGTTTCTTGCTTGGGTCACGAATAAGTAGAAACTGTAAAGAGAGAACAAAAAAATAATGCAGAAGCTAGTGAGAGAAAGGTAAAAAAGAAAAGTAATGTGAAAGATCACGGAGAATGAAAGATGTGGCTGTGGATTGTTCTCTCGCCATGGAAGAGAACTGGCACTGCTGGTGCCCTGAAGACAAGGCTGGTTTGCCACTAACTCCAATGAGAGTAGAGCAAGGCATTTGGGATAGTGCCAAAAATGAGCTGTTTAATGGAGTCTTCTCCCTGGAGTGGTGTTTTCCCCAAAATAAGTACAAACAAATGACACTCCATGTCAGTAATTTAACACCAGGTCTCAACAGCGTGGGTCCTGTATTTGCTGCTTGGAGACCGTGGTCACTGGGGCAGCAAGATGACAGATAGAAATTTCATGTTTGTTTAGTTCAGCAGTAATTAAAACAATGTCCAATTAACCAAAACATCACAAAGGGCATGGATTCAGGCAAAATGCTGAAAGGCAGCAAGCAAGGGGCACGAGAAGTGATGTGCAGGAGGGGCTGTGTCAGTGTGTGCTCTGTGAGAAACAAGCTCATGCTTGCCAAAAAAGAGGCACAGTTAAGGGCGAATCGCTTCTGCCATATGCTCCCCTATCAGACACAGCGCAGATGCACACACAGATGAACTGGGACTTTGCTTCTTCAGTCTGCCCAAGGCAGATTTAAAGCAAAAGGGGCTCCAAAACACTTTGCCCCTGAACACATGAGGATGTAACCTTTTTCCGACGCTGCTGGCTGTTCGCTGATCCCAGAGGGACACAATACACTTGGTGAATTAGCTGTGCTTACACTGACACACTGCATTCCTTGCAATTTATTTGCTGTTAGATACGAGTGGCTTAGCACGAACAAGGCAGCGCTGATTTAAAAAGCACTCAATTCCATAATATAAATTTAGATTTCTCCATTTTTAAAATCAGCTTTGAACATGTATTCTTTAGGACTAGAAAGCCAGCAAACACAATCTGTAACTAATAAAACCCCTGCTTTCTTCTGAACACACCCTCTGAGCTTCAATCAATCAGAATTATGGCAGTACAAGCCCCATCGGCCAGCTGTGTGGGAAGTTTTATTTCTGAGGCTCTTAGCGTAACAGCCCAGTTTAAGAAGTGCTTTAGGCACCTCACTGCCTTTCAATGGAACTTAGATTTCTAATATGCTTTTGACAGATAGACACCCCAACAATCAGCCTGCGGAGTTGCCTTGTAGACTGGCCATCCATCTGCCTTTTCCTTGCGTCCAAGACGCCTTGTTCTGGTATGGCATTTAAAGCTTCTTCTCTAAGAACAGCCATCATCAGTCCCTCCAAAAAAAAAGTCAAAACAAGCTACAGCTAACCCTTCAGCTTTCTCCTCCCACACAGATCATTAAAATCTTGTCTTTAAAGACTAATTTGACCTTACTGAACACCTTTTCCAATAAGTCTGGGAAACAGTAATTTTCCCCAAATGCAAACAGAGTAGAGCACTCAGTGTGTGTTGGCTGGAGGGCAGTTAAGTTGGGCAAACCAGCAGCAAACCAGCAGTTTCTGTTTGTAGGCCAGCAGCACTCTTCACAAAACAAAGAGAGAGGCAAATTCTGCTATTTCTGAACTTCACCAGAAATAGCAAAGTAACAGATTCATGCTTTACATACAAACCCGAGCACATGATTGCAGGAATATAACCATATGTTGTATACAAGTAGATAGATTTCCATATGAAATGCTGGATTTTAATATACCGTAAACAAATAAGCCAGGCGAGAATGGCCAACATAAAGGTACAGACCCCATGGGATGTGTAGATCAAGTCATCGAAGTCAACCACCGAGGACATGAACGTGTCTGTCATTCTGCACAGGCACTGGCACCCACTGGCATTCCTCATCCCACCCTTTCGCCTTGCGAACAGTCAGCTATGCAGTTATGCAGCGGAATTACTGCTGACTTCATGGCCAGGCACTCCCATCACATTACAAAAGCAGCAGTAAGAAACCCAGTAATACTTCTGGCATCTGAGTCCCAACCAGGGCCACCTGGATATTAAGCAGCAGCAGAGGAGTAACCTTCCCAACTATCACTGAGCAACATACTCAAATATAGGGCAAGAATTCTCAGAAACACAGATTACTATGCAGTCCACCTAGTAGTCTATCTAAATTTTCAGAAGACTAAATAAAAAGGTTCTTTCAGACATCCCCTTTTAGTTGTAATCTGTTTCTAATCCAGAATGGCAAAAAGAAAATCAAACCCCCCTAACCCAAATCAAACCACACCAGTTTGAAGCTTAGACGAAAGTAATCTTTTTTTCAGTTTCCAAATCCTTTCTAAGTAGGCATAGAACTGAAAGTATTAATTATTTTCCTACTAAGCCAGTTTAATTAATAAGATATTTAGAGGAAAGGCATGCTGGGCTAAGAGCAGCACTGAATGATAATAACAGATGCTATACTAAAACGATGGAACACGCTGCTTTCTCTTATTACAAATCTTCCTCCCGAACAAGTCTTGCACATTTAAATGCGTAAACTGCTATGCTACTGCAGGATCAAGTGAAAAAAAAAACAACATACAAGTGTCTAGATGTAGAACTCATTAGGCTCTAACAGCTTGTACAATCAAATGTTTCACTCTGCCTGGATTTCTCTGACAAAGATTGCCAGTTCTTTTACGAAGGATTTTATTTTCAAGCAGAAAGCTGATACAGAACAAATTCATTCACTTTCAATTGAGAAGGGATCCATTCACAGTAGAGCATAAATAAAAAACCTCTGAATTAATCCTCGATTCATGAGAACCCGGTAAATTCTGTGATGGGAACAAATAAAATATAATTAATACTTAACAAAAGATGTATTACTTCATTGGTGATTTTCCTTGGTGATTAACCTCATTTTGTTCATTTGTACAATCTTCCAGGAGATTAGAAATAAGCATTAAGCCCTCTTTGTGGGGACTGCTTATACCAGAAACTGGTTATCTAAACAAATTCATCCGTTTTCCAATAAATACTGTTACCAGCTTCTAGAAGTGAGATGTCTGTATTTTATGACATAAATGTACAGATTTTGCCACTGAGCTCTGCAGTAGCTATTACTTTCAAGTTCTGATAAATAAACAGTGGGAAATATTTTTATTAATGTTCCTGGGCTAGTGTTTTTGAACTCTTCCCCCAGGAGCAGCGCCCCTCCACTGTTCAAACACAGCTCTTCTCTGTGGCAGACCCATTAAGAACAGTAAAGCCCTGACAGGGTCACGAGGATTTCCAGCCCCTCCATTCTGGAAATCAAGTACAGTTTTGTCTTTATTCCTCTAATAATCCGCTGTGCTCCACGATGACAGTGCTTGTGGGCCATTCCTCCAGCTGAGAAGGTGAAGCATGCTGCTGCCTTTGTGCCAAGTCCCTCTGCTGTTCTATTAAGCAGCCAAAGAGGCATTTATGTAGTCAGGATATTTGACCTTTCTGTCCTGCCATTCTAACCCCCAGGACCAAGACATCTCAGGTGAACTCTTCCAACATGCATCTCCCCTTTACATAACTTGTCACATTGCTGTTTAAACCAAGGGTGGACTAAACATACAAGTCCTACCCTTTCTATTTATCTGGCAATCAAAACAAAAACCCACGTCAGTGCTAGCCAGCAGACTCTTAACCCTGCTTTCTTCTGAGGTTGCCCTTAAGCCTAAAGAGCACTGGGGGCTGCTTTGCATGAGTTCTTCCTTCCAAAGGTCATTATAATCTTCATGATGATTTTAGGAAGCAAAGATCATTAGCTATGAATGAAGCACAGAGGAGGAGCTTCCTGGTGCATCAATTATATTTGAATTCAATAGATTAAAAATTGCTTTGGTAGTGTTTCAGTTCTGAATAACTAGAAACAACTGAACCAATAATTTTGCAATGTTAAGAAAAACTATCATCAATTTCCTACAGATTTGCAAAGGAGAATTTTCCAGGTGTGATGGATTATGTGTGGAGGAAATAGACCTGAGGGTGCTGGTTGATGCTTGGCTGAACATGAGCCAGCAGTGTGTCCAGGTGGCCAAGAAGGCCAATGGCATCCTGGCTTGTAATGGAAATAGTGTACGCAGCAGGAGCAAGGAAATAACCACCCCTCTGTACTCAGCAGTGGTGAGGTCACACCTAGAGTACTGCATGTTCAGTTTTGGGCCCCTCACTACAAGAAAGACACTGAGGTTCTGGAGTGTGTCCAGAGAAGGGCAACGAAGCTGGTGAGGGGTCTGGAGCACAAGTCTTACGAGGAGTGGCTGAAGGAGCTGTGATTGTTCAGTCTGGAGAAGAGGAGGCTAAGGGGAGACATTATTGCCTTCAACAGCAACCTGAAAGGAGGTTGTGGTGAGGTGGAGGTTGGCCTCTTCTCCTGTGTAACTAGCAATAGGACAAAAGGGAATGGCCTGAAGTTGCTCCAAGGGAGATTTGGGTTGGATATTAGGAAAAATTTCTTCTCCAAAAGAGTGGTCAGGTGCTGGAATGGGCTGCCCAGGGAGGCGGTGGAGTTACCATCCCTGGAGGTGTTCAAGAAATGTTTAGATGTTGTACTGAGGGATGTGGTTTAGTGGGAAATATTGGTGGTAGGTAGATGGTTGGACTGGATGATCTTGGAGGTCTTTTCCAGTCTTGGTGATTTTGTGATTATTTATCATAACATGTTGCATCATACTGAAACTCTTCTACCTACGTAGACTTCCTTGATAATCAAACAGAGCAGGATTCACCTGTTAAATTTAATACAGTGTAAGCTTCTGATTCCTTGGTTGGTCCCCTTATACAGTAAGAGCAATTCTCAGGCATGCTTGACCTCAGCCTAATGTAGCATCTAAAACAGGCTAAACTGCACCTTGGAAATGCCTATTATTCTTTCCAGACTGCAAAGGGAGCTAACGGTGAGCAGCTGAGCTGGAGGAGCACAAAGTTAGGACTGAATCTAATCTTGAAATCAAAATTGACAGAAGAAGAAAATTTTATGAAAGACAAAAGTCCCAGAAGAAGTTGAGGAAAACATAGGTGTGCCAGCTCATACAGAGTTCTATTAATTTTAGGATTGATTCAATATTTGTAGCAACACTGCTGTGAGCTTGAGGTTTGACCAATGCCAAAACATAGCTTGGATGAAATAGCTGTTTTGCTTTGCTTAGCCCTAAATACTTTTTTTTTTTTTTTTTGCTTATAACATTAGTAAATCTCCTGGAGCCTGAAGGAAGGAAAACTATCTCAACAGGTTTCTGAGTATCTGAGATTTCAAGATTCTCACAAAACTTTTGGGTCTCTGTAGTCTCAGCCTGGGTTTTCCTGTAACAGTACTATCTACAAAATCTGTCTCAGATAACTACCTAGAAAGTATTAGAAGCATTTGTCTGATGTCCACCTATGAATTTCCTGTTCTGACTGTAGCCAAGCACTTCCATTATATGAGATTACAAATAAGTGAACGTCAGTTGGAAAAAGATGTGAGGGTACTAAAAGTTATGCTTGATTTCCTAAAAAAAAAAAAACTATAAATATCTCTCCAAATCAGGTGACTCTGTGTGTTGAGAAAAATCAATCCCTTTCAGTATGTGAACCATTTGGAAAACTTCTGTGGTAGGTGCTATAAGACTAATAAAATAAGAACATTACTGATACCCCACTGGATGAGTAACTAAAACCACTTGAGAAGCAAAGCAGTATTATTGTTGCTATAGAAGTGGCAAAGGGAGGTACAGACAACTTGAAACAACTCAGCTCATCACCTACTTGATCATTTACAAATAATTAACAGCAATCATTGTATAGCCAGTGGCCTACGCACTAGACTATAAGATGATCCTTCTAGATGCACTATTTTTTAATCTATAATTAATACAAATAAAATTACAGGAAAAAGAGGCCCAAAACCAAAACAAACTATTCATTTTATTTTATTTTTAGTACTGAAAGTACAAACGGATTTATTTTAGATTATGATTATCTAAACCACAGAGATTATATTATGGCATATTGCTTCCACTTACATTTAGACAAACTCAAGACACCAGTCCATCTCCTATAAGAAGCACTGGACTAGGAGCATGGACAATCGTCATTTGCTATAGCCTAGCCATTGAACTTACACAGTAGGAATGCTCACGTTGCTTTGGGAATGCAGGCTCAAACCTCAAATTTCCAATTACTAACTAGAAAGGTTTAGAAGGTATAACAGTTGTCAGAACTGTTGGCTACAGACAAAAATTGAATTATTTCCTCCTTACTGATGGAATCTGATGAAAGTAAAACTGCAGAAAAGGTGAAACCAACCTTAAGAAAACTAGATTTATGCTGATCATTACTACATACAAAGCAAACTGTCAGAAGACAGGATTTCAAGGTCAAAACTGTAAACATAGAATTACAGGAGCTAATCAAGGTACTGCAAACCACAATAAGCAAAGAAGATCACAAAACAGTAGTAGAAATCAGAAATGCAGTCAGTGTACAAACCCCAAGTTCAGCAAATGCAAGGAAAGCCACAGAAATAATATTTGAACAATTCCCTCTAATATAATTAAAGAAGGAAGTGAACCAAAGAAATTAGAAATCTCATTTAAGAACAGACGGACTGTATATTTTTCATATATAAAATGACTTTAAAAAAACAATAAAAGAAGCTATTTTTCTAGGAAAAGTACTAGACTTCAACTAGATCCAAAGAAACCCAACATAGTGGATTTCACAGGCTCAACAGAGCTAGTCTGAAATAAGACGAACACATGAAAACAGGAGCTAAAACAAAGGATCTTAACAAATATAACAAAAGGCTTGAAAAAATATATCAGAGAATGGAAGTGAGAAGAAAACAAGTCCCTAGACGTCCAGAAGAAAAATAGTACTGTCCCCAACTGCTCAGCTAATAAGCAAAGCAGAACTCCACTTGGTCAATGTAATTTGATAGTCTATGAATAGTATTTTGAAAAGACCTGCATTTTCACCCTTGTTGTGGTTTAACTTGGCAAGCAGTGGAACACTACACAGCCTTTCACTCACTGCCCACTCTCCCAGTGGGATGCGGAAGAGAATCAGAAAAAAAAAAGTAGAACTTGTAAAAAACTATTAAAAAACTATTTACTAAGACAGAAAAAGAAGAAATAACAATTAGTATACATAAACACACACACATATATACACATGCTCACAAGGCAAGGGATGTACAAAGCAACAGCTCACCCACTTACTACCCATCAACCAATGTCCAGCCAGTCCCCAAACAGCAACAGACTCCCTAGCCAACTGGTTTTACAATTTGTTCACATGATGCCATGTGGTATGGGATACCCTTTGGCCAGTTTAGGTTAGCTGTCCTACTTCTGTCCCCTCCCAACTTCTTGTGCACCCCCAGCCCCATTGCTGGCAGTGCAGTATGAGAAACTGAAAACTGAAGCATCCCCGGCTCTGTACAGCACTGCTCAGCAACAACTGAAACACCAGCGTGCAATCAACATCGTTTTTTTTTTCCCAAAGCCCAGTTGTACCAGACACTTTGAAGAAAATCAGCTCTGTCCCAGCTGAAACCAGGACAACTCTCTTTGTACATAATTGGTTTTCTTGTCACAGAAGGCTAGGAAGTATTCAGAAAGCTGACCAGAATATGTTGAAAAAA